>ML788893.1:540876-555182 GCA_009831015.1 Picea engelmannii
AAGCTATGTTCATGACCATGTATGCACCCCCAGTTGCATACCACACATTTCTCACACAGTTCATCCAAATCCATTTGAAAAAGGGAGAGAGAATAAGAGATTTCAACTTGCATTTTTTCAAGATGTTAAATCAGATTCCAGAAGATCAAAAACCAAATAATCCAGTTATACTAAGATGTTATAAGAATGGCATGCCAACAAATGTAAAATATGCTATCATAGCTGCTCAAATAGAATAATTATATGTAGCTATGATTAAAACAATGAAAATGGAATAAATTATGATAGAAACAAATGTTGACCCTCAGATTATCCTAAAAAAATTCCAAAGACAAATGGATAATCTTACTATAGCGAATCAAGGAGCATCAACCTTGAAGAATGTTTAAAAACAAGAAAATGGTGGGGGAATATTCTAGAGTGTTATCCCTAATGTAAGAAATGATCCAACTACAACCCAAGAAGCAAAGAAAAGATTGGAAATAACTCAAATGAATAGGACCATTCGACTTATGCAAAATGAGATAACGAGATTAAGAAGAGATGAAAATTTCATTCCATCAAATCAAAACCCAAGATTTCCTACTCAGGAACAAAGAATAATTCCTAACCAATAACGAATGATAATAAATGATGATAGAAATGAAGAACATAGGCCAAGAGCAGCCAGAGTGCCAAACCCCAATGTTGTCGTGTTAGAAGAAATTGTTGAGGAAGAAAGTTTCAAATATCTTGATCAAGAATCAAATATCATCCAAGACAAAAGTTTGGAATTGATATTGAATGATGAAGGGGAATCATCTTTTTACATTTTTAATTAACAAGAAGAGTCTGAGATATTGAAATAAAATGTTTTCCAAAAAAGAGCACAAGCAAACAAGTTCAAATCAAAAGAAGCTCCAGAAAAGGAAAAGACTAAAGTGAATCAAGTAGAGATAGCAAAGCAACAAGTTGTTGCTAACTAGGCTAAGACTCCACAACTAATGACCTATAATGTAATGGATGATTTATCTAAACTTAGAATCACTTTTTCTTTTATGGAAGTAGTCAAGATACCACAACAAAGGGAAAAATTGTTAAGAATACTTGATAATTTAGATACAAGAATGGAGGTTGCAGTTATAAATTCTAAACAATAAAAAATATTTTCATCAGTTAAGTCAAGATGAAAAGTCCCACCATTCTATATCACCATATGAAATTATAATGTTGTGTTGTACAATTGTTTGGTTTACAGTGGGGCTACCAAAAACATCAAGCCCTCATTAGTCGTGCAAAAACTTGGAATGGAATGTACGAAGCACTATGAGACTGACGAAAGAATTTATGTTATTTACTCAAGAAAATTCCCCACCTATGGGGAGATTAAAGATTTATGTGCTTGGATAATTGTGGCTCCTCACATCACAATAGTATTTACTATTATAATGGTACATATGCCTCCAACATATGGATTTTTTCTTGGCAAAGATTGGTGTTTGATGATTGGAGGTTATATCATGAATGATGGAAGTTGTATGTTGTTGCCTCACAAGAATGGAACAATGTTTAGAGTTCCCAGAGAAGTTAAAAAACTTGTTTATTTCAGGAAAAAAGAGAACGAGTTGATGAGGAACAATATTGACGTTGGATTGGGAAACTATATTGTTTTTTATTCAGAACAACTTAACATTCCAAAACAAGAAAAGGAGAACTCATTTCAAGGTTATTGGAAGATGTCCTTTGATGGTGCATGTTATAAATTTGGAAACAAAGAAGGAATCATTTTGAAAATCTCCAAAGATGTTATACACCCACATGTGGTTAGACTTGAATTTCCATGCACCAATAATGAGGCATAATATGAAGCATTAATTTAAGGTATGATTTTTTCCCTTCAAATGAAAGTTGAGAACTTAGTGATTACTGATGATTCAAAATTGATCATTAATCACATCAAGAAGAAATATAGGGTTAAAAAGGAAAAGTTAAAATGTTATGCAAGAAGGGTTTCAGAGCTCATGAATTCTTTCAACTCTTTCAATATATCTTGTATTCCTAGATAAAAAAAAAAAAAAAAATACAATTCATTAGCAGCAGCCACATCCCTTTTTAACACACAAGATTTTCAAGGATAAGGAACTTATCATGTAAAGACTATTTTTCGACCATCGATTCCAGATAATCAAGAATACTTACAAGTTTTTGAAAATGATGAGCATGTTGTAAATTTTCTTACTGATGATGATCCCATAACTAAAGTTGATCTAGCAGAAGATCAAAACTCACAGGGAAAAGTTCATGAACATAATCATAAACTTTCCCCAAAAAATTATATTAGTTTGGAATCCCTTTTTACCAGAGATGATCAAACGAAAAATTTAAAAAACACTAGAATAACCCTATGTCATAAAGATCCAAGAAACACAAAAGATAAACATCAATACTCCTGAATCATAAAAATATATAAACTTGGGTACCAACTGCGCCGATGAAGATATTGATAAATGCACCCAACTTTTTACAGATTTTCAATATGTCTTTGCATGGAGTTATGATGATTTAAAAGAATACGACAAAACAATATTTCAGCATATCATACCTCTAAAAGAAGAATCCAAGCCATTCGAATTTTGTTTTAGAGTAATAAATCCCAAGATAAAGCCTATAGTAAAGATAAAAATTGAGAAATTAAAGAAATTTGGTATAATTTCTCCTATTAGACATTCAGAATGGATTTCAAATCTAGTAGTGGTGAGGAAAAAGACTAGGTAAATATGCCTTTGTGTTGATTTTAGGGATCTCAATCGAGTTAGCATAAAATATAATTACCCATTTCCTAATATGGAAATCCTTCTTTAGAAAGTTACATGATCTGCATTAATTTCTATGTTATATGGGTTTACAGGGTATAACCAAGTCCTTGTGGAAGAAGAGAGACCCAAAACAACATTTGTAACACCATGGGGAAATTACGCTTATGTCAGAATGCAATTCAGATTGAAAAATGCAGGTGCAATATTCCAGAGAGAAATGGATCACGCTTTCAAAGACTTCATTGGAAAATTCATGTTTGATTACCAACATGAACTAATAGTTTATTCAAAATCAGGAGAAATACATATCAGACATATCAAAAATATATTTGAAAGGTGCAGAATGTATGGAGTATGATTGAATCCTAAAAAGTGTTTTTTTTTTCTATAACAGAAGGGAAAATGTTAGGGCATGTTGTAAGAAAAGAAGAAGTACATATTGACCCAGAAAGAATCAAATCAATATGTGATCTCAATCCTCCAACATCAAAAAAGGGAGTGCAATATTTCTTCGAGAAGATAATTTTTTTTCGATGATTTGTTCACAATTATGCTACCATTGTCAATCCTATATACAAGTTGCTAAAGAAATATCAAAAGTTTGAATGGACATTAGAAATTCAAAAGGAATTCACAAAATTTAAGCAAGACATTACTACCACACATGTGCTTGTTAGTCCAGATTTTGATAAGGAGTTCATACTTTATTGTTTTTCCTCAGATGAAACCATTTCTTCTATACTTACTCAAAAAAATCAAAAGAAACAACAACTCCCAATTGCTTTCATGAGCAAAACGTTACATGATTATTAATTGAATTGCTTGATCATTGAAAAACAAGTTCCTTCTCTAGTTAAAGTGATTTCTCATTTCAGGACATACATTCTGTCTACTCATGGCATTACTTGTGTTCCCGATTCACCAGTCAAAATGCTATTGAATCAACAACTCATGGAAGGAAGATAGGAAAACTAGTTTTCCAAACTTCAATAATATGACTTAGAAATCAAACCTTTAAAAGTTGTCAAAGGTCAGGGTTTGTGAAAATTCATGACAAGGATCGAAGCTTTAAGTATTTTTCCTCCCAATGGATTTGGTTTTATAGTCCAAAGAAAAATCTTGGAAAATTATGAATGGTATAAGGATATAGTATTTTATTTAAAATATGGTCAGTTTCCTCTCAAAATATCCTCAAAAGAGAGAAGAAAATTGAAAATGAAAGAAACTCATTATGTTCTAGTATCTGGAGTATTGTTCAAATGAAATTTTGATGGTGTATTATTAATATGTATGGATCACTCAAAATCTAAGGAAGTGATTCAATAATTTCACAATAGGGTTTGTGGAGGACATTTCTCACCATTTGTGGTAGCCCAAAAAATCATTCAAGTCAGTTTTTATTATCCAACTGTGTTCAAGGACTCTTATGAATTTGTTCGTAAGTGCATCCCATGTCAAACTTTCTCAGGAAAAATGAAAAGAGTTGCAATGCCATTACAAGCAACCATGGTGGAGAAACCATTTTATCAATGGGGTTTAGATGTGATTAGTCCAATAAACCCAAAATCTAGCAAATCCCATTCATATATTATCACAACAATTGACTATTTTACAAATGGAAAGAAGCATTGGCTTTAATAAATGCATATTTTGAACAACTAATTCATTTTTTGAAGGAAAATGTTATGTCCAGGTTTGGCGTACCAGAAAATTTTATAACAGATAATGGCTCAATTTTATTGGATCAAAATTCACAAAATTATGTGGTGAATATGGAATAATCATGGGACAAACATCCAATTATTACCCTTAGGGAAATGGATCAGCATAATCAACAAACAAAACATTGATTCAAATCATCAAGAAAAATATTGAAGCTAACCACAATAATTGGAATAATAAGTTGATAGATGCACCATGTGCAAGTTATTTCACTCCAAAAGATAGTATTGGACATTCTTCATATACTTTTGTATATGGGAAGGAATCAAGATTACCTTTGCAAGTCAAATTCAATAATTTGAGACTAGTCTTAGATGTCAAGGAAAAAGAGGAGCAATCACCAATACAAAGAAAATATAATGAACTCATGTAATTAGAAGAGTAGAGGAAACAAACAATAATGGAAATAAGTAAAAGACAAGAAGTGGTCAAGAGATATTTCGATAAAAGTGCAACTTCAAAGGATTTTCAAAAGGATCAATTAGTTTTTTTGTGGAACAAATCAAAAGAAAAAACATCATTCCATATGAAATTTGACGATCTTATGATCAGTCCATATCAAACTGAATAAGTAATTGGTTGTAATTCATACTTTATCAAGGATATGAAGGGAGTAATTCATATGTTTCCTGTCAATGGGAAATATCTAAAACATTTTTTCTGTTGACCCCCCCCCGTAAAAAATATTGTAAATAATCATTCCTGGTACTCTTTGTATATAATTTTAAGTTTTTTTTTCTTATTTTATTTGACTCCATTTGGCCCAATGGAAAAATATTATGGATTCTCAGCAACCCGCAGGGGGTCACTATCTCACAGTGGGAGCTAGATGTTGTTCCACAATTGTGATCAATTTTGTGTTTTCATTTAACCATCCATCGGATTCCTCCCTTGTTTTTTCTTTGTTTTTCCCCTTTAGCATTTTTCTCCTTTATCAAAATATTTCCAACACTTATCCAAATTAAATAAATATAGAATGGGGGTAGCACAAGTTTTGAATCCACATGTATATAGGTCCACAGGTCCAAAGTTTGCAATCATGCGTCCTCTGAAATTCACTTCCCACTTTTTTGTTTCCAAAATTATACCTTTTTCACTTTTCAATACTTAACCAATTTCCATAAAGAAGTGGATACATGGCCACTTACCACCCGATAACCTTTTCTCTAGTCTCTAGGTATGCAGGTCTGAAGTCTCGTATTATCCAAAATGCACCTTCTACTTTTTCGATCCGCAAAAAAGCTATCTCCAATACTTAGTTGCATTTCTAGTTTCGGTGCAGACCTCCTTACTTTTTTCCTGTCTATGTTTGTAGGTCTGCGGATCGACAGTCCCATGTTATACAAATTACATTTTCTATTCCTCATATTACACTATGATACTTAACATTCTTCATCAGCCACGCCATCACATCACCACTTCCCATCACATTTATTTTCCCCTCCAAATCAACTGCCACTTGTGTAAGCATAATACCTTTATTAAATTCATGAAACATTCATAAACCTTGTAATATACTCAAATATCACTTAATCCATCAACATTAAAAGAAATATTTATGATTGATTGAACTATCAAGAAAAAAGTGGTGAAATTAAGTAAAAGCTAACATGACAAGCTGTAAATATAGACAATAGTGCCACCTATTGTCAAAGACAAAAGTAGGGAAAGAATGTCAAGTAAGAAAAAAGAGTTTTATTATGGACACACACTAAACACACTTGGGCCTGAGGATCAAGAGTTTCAGTGGTTGAGGGAATACAATTACTACATGACTCTTTATTTGGTCGAGAAGAAAATGAACTTAATTTGGACTTTTGTTATAGCATTAGAAGGTTGTGTTCTATAAGTAATAGACTTCAAAGAAGTTGTTCAATGGTGTGCAGATAAGTTCAAATATGAGAAAAGAATAAATCAGTTGCAAGGACATCAAACCATTTCTTTAGCTCCTTCAACATTTTCCAGAATGTTATGACTCCCTACATCTACCTTGTTGTTTAAAAATTAATAGGTTGATGAATTTATGAAGTAGTATAAAGAAGGGGAGAGGTTTCTAAGCAATTATTTGGAGGACCCAAGCAGTAACCCCGGTGTTTCCAGGATTGAGGTAAATTCATTAAAATATTCATACAGAGAATTTGCATGGTTGTTCACCCGTATTATTGGTTTGGAATATACTGCATATGTACCAAGAAATATTATATATTCCTTGCATTCTTCTTTTCATGAAAAATCCATTATAGATTGGGGTTATCTTATTTCGAGTGAGTTTCTTTCCAACTGGGTAATTTGAAAAAGACTAAAAAAATCTATATGAATTCTTACCTCATCTGTGTCATTACTTATGGTCATGTATTTGAAGACTTGTTGAGGGAAAATAATGTTTATTTTAATATGGAACCAATTTATGCATGGTATTCAACTTTGTATAGACACAAAGCTCAATATAGTTTTTACCCAGTTCATAACAATTTTATTTCAGAATTCAAAAAGTTGGTTTTTGGTCC
The DNA here is from genome assembly GCA_009831015.1 of Picea engelmannii. Lineage (NCBI taxonomy): Eukaryota > Viridiplantae > Streptophyta > Pinopsida > Pinales > Pinaceae > Picea > Picea engelmannii. Next base: position 547,901 of record ML788893.1, read on the forward strand.
TAGTACATCAAGACTATCTCTTGAAGTAGGCACATTTATCTATGGGAAAGGATTTTATGAAATTTTTGAATAATTTATTGTTGTCGAGCTATTTGGTGGTGAAGAAAAACCTTTTATGCTCCCATTTTATGTATCAGATAGACTTTTTTATGAGGAAATGTTCACATAGTATAAAACATGGGCCCATTTATTTTATGAGAGGATGAAAAAACAATTCATACCCTTACCATGGAAAATTGAAGAATTCATTGTAAAGCACATAACCCACCTCGACGAACTCCCAGGTCATCATGACCAACTGGGCTTAAAGGAATCCAAATTTGTTAAGGGTTTTTACCCGTATAAAAAATTCACTACACATATGGAATTAATCACTTATTCTTCATATTTCACTAAAGTTGAACAATTTCAAGGAGGTGGCTGAGATAATCTATACCTCCCTAAAATCATGACATACCAAGTTTCAGATAACATGGAAGATATAATCAACACCAATGAAGGTTACTGACACCATGGTAGGGAAGTGACAGAAACAACCCCTAATTCATCAACAACTTCCTAGAAGAGTATTACATCAGGAAAAACAAATAAAACCAATGGTATGGAGATGCGAAAAGTGTCAACTGGAGGGTCAGACAATGTTGGTGATAAGGACCCACCAAGAAAAAATCTTGAAAAATCCCATATTTCATATACTTTTGTTAAAATAAAAATAAATAACAACAGAGTTGAGCATACCTAAAATCTAGGAAAGTCCACGAGTAATGGATATTAACGAGCTCATTGAAGAACCTAGTTGGTCTACACAAAGACTACTGAAAACCAAGAAAACTGTTGAAGCCATAATTACCCACGAACTTGAAATATTTGAGGAGGAATATGTTACTTTTCACCACACGACCTACAATAATGAATCCAAAAAAATGTTATTGGAAAACGACAATACAAAAAATAAAAATCCATCAGAAAGATGGAAATCATCAATTGATTTTGATGGAGTTGCACCATAAAAATTTGCACAATTCCACATTGCAACCAGAGAATCTTTGAAGAAATCTCTTGATACTATGGAAAAGGAAAATTCAGAGTTGACACAAATGATAAAAGAATTATAAGTGCCCTTTATGCCATGACCATTATTTCCAGAGCCCTTGAATACAATTCAACCCACACTTGTGTTAGAAAACATTCCAAAAAGCATAAGTAAATGTAAAGGCTCCTCAAGTTTATTACAAGCAATAAGAAAATATGTTGGTGATGCCATACAGAAAAGAATTGATATAATTCAATAAATTTTGGAACTTTCTCAAAGTATTGCTAGTTTTTCATCAAGAATACAAAATTTCAAGGAATATCTACAAAAGGACCTGGAAAATGATGAAGGATTTTACAGGGAAGCTGTGAGTACATTCTAAAAAAAAATCTTGAGCTGAAGTGAATCTCACAGAAAATAAAAATAAAAAACTTCCTTCGACTTACCAGATGAAACAGTTTAATGCATGTTGGCTAAGAAGAATTAAACATTTGAAAGAAATGATAAATGAGATTGATGTTTTAAAAAATAAAATAAAAAGTGATTTATACCTTAAACTTGTGGATCTTACGAAGGAACTTGATGATCCTAATTTATTGATGGATATCAATATCTTATCGAAGGAAACCTTAATGGGACAACTTAATGCATTAAAAGTAGCTTGGGAAAATGAATTCACCGAAACAATAGAATTTTCCAAAGAAGAAGTTGAAAAATGGTTGGTTTGGTATATCAATAGAAATGACGAAGTTGATGACACATTGCATAAGTTGGGTATGGATCTGAGAGAATTTGAAAATTAATTAATTGAAATTAAAGCTAAGCATGAAATTATTGCAGCTCCTTTAAGGGATTATATCGAGGAGTGGTTGAAGAAAACATTAATAAAAATTATTGAGCCAAAAAATCAAGAAACCGCTGCAGCAGTTATGCCACCTCAGCCACAACATGCATCTATAAAATAAACACCTCCAAGAAAGTAAAAGTTCACGAGAACTTTCCATCATAGTGAGTCAAGCAACAACTGTGTTCCCCCCCCTTTTTAAGTCTATTTCTTCCATAATAATTTGTCACACTGCATTCTATTTCTCAGTATTCTATGAAATCCAAGCTGATCCTTGATTTTTTTCCTTCTATCTTCCAGGTATTTTCATTTTATGGTCCATGGTAGCCCCATCCTAGTCCTGTTTGAAGGGATAATGCAAATATTTTCTTTAAAGACATTTACTTTGTATCTAAAGACTTATATTATTTTTTGAGACTCCAAGAGAACTACTTGGGATACTACATTATTTTATTCTCAAAGACTTTGATTTGAAGATTGAGTTTCCATATTTTTTATCCATCATAATTTTTTTGGGGTTAAATGAAATGATCATTTGAAGTTCTCTTCTATATGCGGTCCATCTTTCTTATCTCTTTATTTTTTATATTGTTTACTATCTTGATGAATGTTGTGATGGAAATGCCATCCTTTTATTTATCATACTCATTTGGTTTATTTATTTTGTAATATATTGTATATATTTTATTTAAAATATGCATGGTCCCAATCTCATGTATTGTTATGAATGTGAATGTTAGCTTTTCAAAATTTTGATCCTTCTCAAAATTTGCTATATTTATGTTTATAATTTCATAAGAAAAAGAGGATTACCACCTCTCTAAATATGTCGGGGGATTCATATCCTCATTAGGTTGAACTTAAGAATGTAAAAGAGTCTTTTAGATCAACACTTACCAACTACCCAAAGTTGACTATCTAATACCTCCCACTATTGTCAATGATCCAGTAGGTGATTTTAAAAAGACATGTACGAACACTTCCATATGCTCCTTTTTTGAAAAGAAAGAAGTCAAATAAATTGTGTTTTGTTCAAAATTGACCTATCCATATCCTTTTCTTGAGTCAACCAAGAGTTCTAGTGAGACAAAGTATGATATTAACAGTACCAAAATATCTCTACTAGGAGATGCAAAAAGTTGTGCATGCTAAGAGAAAGAATGTCCAAGTACACACTAAGGTTGGTTCAATTGTTGGAGGGCATTGATGACTTCTCTCTTTCTATCGATCTGCAAATTAAATATCAAAACTATTACAATCACACTTTATATGGTGCTTGTCTATCTTCCTTGAATGTGCCCAATGTTGGGACTAAATTATCCTTTTGTGATATTAATTACATGATTTCCAAGTGTAAAAATATATGCTACATATCTTGGGTTGTTTATACTTTAACTGATGTTTTTTCCTCCCAAATAGTGAGTATCACTTATGTCATTTTGTGGCCCTATTTATAGTTGGCATGATTACTTGAATATTGTTAAATATAAACATAACATTTCCATATATAATATGTGCATGAATGCTCATGCTTCTGAAATGTTTTACAAGAAGAACTTGTTATATATCAATGGTCATCCATCTACTTATGGAACATTGTAGGTTTCATAAATAGATATAGTGTGCATTGTGCAGTGCAAGTTATTTATTTGAGGAACACTCAAACAACAAAAAAATATTTATGAAAAGGAAGGCATTAACATTTGTTGTTGCATGTGAAACATGTAGTATGTCTCTTGGTGATGAGTTGTTAATAAACTATAACTTTTGTAAACCACCAACTAGTCATCATAGATAACTTACATTGGGAATACCTTTATGCTTCCACTTAGGGTGTAAGAAAAATATATTTGACTAATTGAATTTTTGGATTTTCAATGGAATTAATGTGAATTTATTGCTTAATTCAACATATGTTTTTTAAAGTGGTTACTTGCATGTTTTTTGGAAAACATTTTCATGCTTTTAATAAATATTTGGTCTAATATTGTATGGAAGTATTAAATGCATTATTAATATATTTTTTTTCCAAAGAAAAAATTTGTAATTTCATTGAGGTACAAAATTACATTCGCAGGTATATACTGACTATAAGGGAATAGTAAAGTATATAGTATCTAGTATGGGAACCAAAAAAAGAACCAAAATACATATAACTAGTTCCTGAAGAACTTCTCCAGACATGGGTAAAAAGAGAAGAATTAAAAGAGGCCCTTGAGGGCCCAGATCTAGCTAATAAGTCGCTAAACAAAGTTATAAAACATGTCAAAATAGACTGGGAGAACCCCACATCTACCAAAAAATAGTTTAGAAGCTGCACGCCCGAATATGGACCTCAAAGTGCAAGAACACTGCATGCCCAATAGTGGACCTCAAAGCTCTGACCCATCCTCCAAAAAGAAGAAGATAACCCAGCAACTGATACAAAATGCATCAGATCTCAGGTCCAAAGACCCAACACCTGGCCATCAAACCACCAAGAGAAAGCCACTGAGGAAACCCCAAATCGGATCAAGATGAAGACGAAGAGGTGAAGCTGTACAGATCCACCCCACCAAGTCTAGAAAATTGGACCAAAACGTCGTGCAAGAGAAAACGTAACCACCCACCAAGACAGAGCTACCAACGAAAAGGGAAGAGCCACTAGAAATGTCAGCAGAAAGGCGACCATAAAGGAGGCAAAATGAGTAGGAGGCGGCCACGAAAGCAGCACACCAGAGCTGGCAGGGGGCTGAGAACATGCCATAGGTGGGCAGAGAACATGCCAGAGGTGGGGGCATCCATGAAGACGACACACCAGAGCCAAACGGGGGCACACCAGGAAACCACAAGGAAGTGGCCTGTCAAGGAGGTTCCCATGAAGACCTACGGAAGGTGTTACGACCAGGGAAACCCTAGCCATAGAGCCCATTCACATGCTAATGGTGTTTTCAATGCATTATTAATATTATTGATGGAATGTTCAATATTTGGAAATTAGAATTCAAATAATGAATGAATGTTGTTAAATGAATTCCATCAAAATGAGCTTGCAAATGATGATAATATCACCAATACCTTCTTTGAAATCATGAAATTTGCTTCCACCACTCCTCTCTTTGGACATGGGTCAAGGTATACCCAAACAGGGAAACCGATGTTATTGTACAAMTTGAAATAAATGTATGGTATGTAAAATGTATGTTTCTTGGCACTATTGAGGTAACTAACCATTAAGTCCCTTATATTTTAATAAATCTTGTCACATAATTAGCAATGAAAAGGGATTTTATGCATGTCAAATGAAAATRTACATTTATATAGCCCACTTTTTGTAGTTTATTAAAATATAAGGTACTTCCAAGTGATAATGTCCTMCRTGACAACTCGAAGAGGAAAATCAACTAYTGAAAAGGTTGGGTGTTGCATACGTATCATATCATGYTTGTTCAAATGATTGTATTTTTACAAAGGTGAATATGTAGATAAAGAGGTATGTCAAGAATGTGGCCATGACAGGTATCATAAATCTAAAAACAAGTGTAAGGTACATGKTCCTCCTCATAAAATATTGAATTRCATGCCTAGATAATCCCAAGGATTCAAAGGATATTTGATTGCAAATAATTATCTATGTTGTAGGGATGRCATGAAAAGTGAGCTAGTAGTTTTGTGGATCCCAATAGATTCAATAAACATGAAGCATACTAAGGGTACATGGCCCAATAAATTCAAGAATGAAGTACAAAGCCCTCGATTGAGCATAGACATGGATGGAGTTGACCTCAATTCACTCCAAAACACCAACTATTATTTTTGGCTAGTTGTAATCATCAATAAAAATATTCTCCCATTGTTTTCCTTGAAGAATGAATGTATTATGTTGGATCTTATACATCCTAGTATAAGACAAGTAAATAGAATGCATGTCTATAGTCTCCAACCATTGATTGATAAATCAAAACAATTATGGAAGGGACACATGTATACAATGTATAAATATACATCTCTACATAGAGGTATTTACGTGGCATGTCATATGTGTGCACAACATGCATGATTATCTAGGATTATGAACTTTTTCTAGTAAATGTGTTGATTGTTTTGTTTATAACCATTACATTATTTGACATACTTAACTTGGTGAAGTTTTCTTCTTTGGCACTAACATGTTCTATATACAATAATGTTGTAGGTCTTGTAACAAAAAGGTATCATGGATGTAAATGTTGTGAACCTCCTACAAATGCTAGGTGTTCTAATGACCTACCTTGGTTGGTGTACAATTACTTGAGGGTTTTCCACCCAAAATAAAACCCTTATAGAAGAGAAATATGTTTTTCAATGGTAAACCAGAGAGAAACTAGAGACTTGAAACATTGACAACGACAAAATGGCTTAAGGAATATGAAATAGAGAAGGAGAAAGGAATTGCATAATTTTTTGACTCAAATGGGGAACCCATGCTCGATAATCCATCATTTTTTGACAAGAGAAAACACCCATTGGGATGAAAAGGAAATATGTGTTTTATGACCTTCCATGTTAGGAGAATCTTAAGAGTGCATAATTATTGGATCCCATGAATATATTAAAAAAATGTTTCATCTTCTTTATGGAGGCACATATCATCCAAAAAAAGTGACAAGTTGGGTGTTAGGAGAGATCTTATTGCTTCAAATACTAAAAAGAAACATTCTCCAAAAAGTAAGTAGAGGAGAGGATGGCCCTTCTTGGTCTTTAAATAAGGTAATGTCCCATGGATTTTGAAGAAACATGATCTATCTCTGGTGAAGGATGTTATATTGGGTGTGAAGGTGTCTTCTTTATATGGGTCAACTATATGAAATGTTGGACCCATTCCATTAATTTAGTTTTCTTAGGAAATCCATTTACAAATGAACATGATGTTATGATCCATTCTCATTAATGCAGTTAGTATCTGGTTTGTTAGAAACATAGTTATCAACTTGACAAAAATTTTGACCTCAAACCGAGAACTCTATCCCTAAACATCCATATTTTTGGGTCAAAAACATCAAAATAAACTCCCAGATCAAAATGTGGTGTTATCGGTAGAACCATTTTTTTTCGAGGATAAAGTTACCACCTTTTGCAACCATGGCATTAAGGCCTTGTAATATTGCCAACAAAAACCTTAAAATCAACCCCTAAATTGAAAATTGACATTGTTGGAATCATAATTTTTTTGCTGAGGTTAAAATTATAGCTACATTGAAAACATGGACTTAACGACTAGTATTATTGCACCAAAATCTTAAAATCAACCCCCGAATTGAAAAGTGGTGCTCCTAGTAGCACCCATTTTTTTTGTTGGGGCTAAAATTACAACTTTTTTGAAATCATAGCCTTGCAAATTGGTATCCTTGCAACTAAAATCTTAAAATCAACCTCCAAATAAAAAA
>ML788893.1:557117-567230 GCA_009831015.1 Picea engelmannii
TTTCAAGGCCATGATTTCAAAAAAGTTGTAAATTTAACCTTGAAAAAAAAGAGGGGGGTGCTACTCGGAGCACCACTTTTCGATTTGGGGGTTGATTTTAAGAATTTTGTTGCAATAGTACCAATTGTTAAGTCCATAGTTTCAAGGTAGTCACAATTTTAACCTCGGAAAAAAATGATGTTGTTATCATCGCCACTTTTTGATTCATGGATTGATTTTAAGGTTTTCATTAGAAATATTACAAGGATGTTAATGCCACAGTTGCAAAATGTGGTAATTTTAACCTTGAAAAATGGATATTACCGGTAACACAATTTTTTCGAAATGAAGGTAAAAACAATCACTAAATGTGACCTCTAAAAACATGAAAACTTTTGAGAATTCTCATCAAATTGATTACTATGTTTAAACTATGATAACATAATAAAAATTAGTATTCGATTTGCTAAAATATGATGACATAATAATAGATATAGCTCAAATATTGTAATTATACCAATATTTGTCTAATGATTAGTAGAATTCACTTTAGAGAAATGTGGTAAGGATTTTTAAGTAAAGATCAAGAAATTTATATTGAGAAAATGGATTCCTATTCTACTAAAATATTCATTCTCAAATATTATCTGATCGAGTATTCATTCTCTTTATCCTAATAGAAAATGGATTTCTAGTTTATCAAAACCAAAAAACTTACCATGAAATAGACAAATGGAAACAAGTAAGATATTAGGAATCACTACCCACATTAAAGGAAAATTCAACACATATGCATTGCGTTGATCATGAAAAAAACAATTAAAATTTTGTAACTTCACAATATCATATTACTATTGTAAAAAGTGCATTGAACATGACTAATAATGATTTTCTTACATATAGAAGACACACATGAACCTTATAAGATAATAATGAATGATAAACAAATAAATAAATGAAAATAATTAATATTGGATATAGAAAAAAAATGATGTTATAAATATCTTCTCGCTCATGCTAAGTGGTTCACATGCAAACATCTCATCATGATTTCTAGAGACATCGTTGATTAAAAGTTGGAAGCGACAAGGAGCCAAAATGTGAAGGAGTGGGGAGATGCAAGCATTCTTCTTGGTAGCGAACTCTATTTCGAGACCACAAAATAAAATTCCTTTCAAAATCCATTTCATACTTCAAGGCATAGGTGAAAAATCCGGTGTTAAAATTCCTTCATGAATTAGAAAAAATAAATTATTTGTTAAAAGCAATACATTTTCACAATGGAAAATGTCTAATTAAAACCTTACATAATCAAACATTTTTCAAAATCCAATTCATATTTATATTTTCGAGGGAAATATATAAATATTTAGGTTTTTTTGTTAAAGCTATCATTGGGATACCAAGTCTAGTACAGATGGGGTGATGAGTCTTTTTTTTTTTAGAGATAGAGGTGGAGTGTCTAGTGTTTGAGTTGTAAAATTTTAAAATAAATGAAGTACTTATGGAATTAAAACACTTTTGACTTATCATTTGAGACGAAACATACATCATTTAAGAAAAATCACAAGAGTTAGACATGAGTAAACAAAGAAATATGATATCATGTATGCTATTATGCTATCATTAATCAAAGTAGATACATAGAGTTCATAAAGTATTGTACCATCTAGTGTTGGTGAGGAATGATGTTGGCTTAGGCATGTTACACTCTACACCTCTCTACAAAGCTATGATAGAAACATTCAATTATTAATAACCCCAAATCGAACAAATGAGTAGTAGATTGGTATTGATAGCAATTTGGTATCCCTAAGAAAATGAGTAACATGCTTGGTGAATTATTATGTGCCATGGTTTCTTTGTTTTCAAAGTGGGTGAATTCATTATACCCATGCACTGCATTAAATTTTATGCCCTCACTCACTCTGAATAAAATAATTCCTTACACAACAAAATACTGTATATATTTCAAACTAGAATGACATTACTCGTTCTGCATCTGGATCATATCATGGCATAGTTTGCTTGAAAGAGAAACTATAAAAGAATGTTCAAATTGGAAAATGAGTGAGCACTATGTTTATTCAAAGAAAGAGGGGGCGACACAAATCAAATTTATAAAATAGATGGTTCAATAGGAGTTGTAGTATATAGTAGATAGGTGAGTAGATAGGTGAATAGGAGAGGTGCACCAAAAGGATGCATCCTCCTTTCTCGAAGAAGAAGATAAAATTTAGAGACATAAAAGGAAAGTTGAAATGTAAGAAATGGAAAGTAGGAAGGGAAAGGAGATAGCTACCAATGAAGCAAGCCTTATGAAGAAACTTGCATCAACAAGCATTAAGAAACTTAGGTGATATTTTCTTAGACCTGTGATACTCCATGATACTCCACAGAGCTATGGTAGTGACTACAATTTATTAATAATATCAAATCAAACAAATATCATAATGTTGTTGGGCATTTGTCTATGTATTTAGTAGGGAGGTGTGGCGATCATAGGAAGATGTACATCTTTTTAAATGACAATTGGATGGATAAACCAAGATGAAATTAATGGTGAAGATCATTTGAATCTTTTCCTGTTCACTTCTTATTAGAATAAAAATTCCTATCAATGTAAAATACAAAATTCTCTCCACCCATATGCTCTTTCTCCCCAATTTTTCTTTTAGTTCTTGCAAATTTGACCATGGGTTGAGGACTAGTTGCCTCATATGGTTACAATTAGGGATTTGAACATTTAGGTTTTCTATCATTTGTTTCTCCTCTTGTATGGAGAAAACTTGTTATGTCCTCCTCTCTTTGTTTGTTTAGCTTTGTCCTTGATGTCTTTTCCATCACTTGTGAAAGTGTATCATCCTTTGTTTTGTTTCAAAATCTACATCTTTGCCCTTCCCTCCTTTGTGTTTGATGCCTTTAACTCATGAGTAAAAATCTATTGTAAGAAGTTTTGGAGTGTGAGCTTGAATTATGGCATATCCATGCCATTTTTTGATCAAGATAAATCTCCCTTTTACTGATTAAAATATGTGAATAAATACACAAGAAAACTTCATAATTCACTTGATAATGCTTTGCAAATGTAACAAATTATCTTATGTAATTAGTAACTTGACTTCTACAAAATATTCCAAAAAGGAATAGATGAATGAAATTTGTTTAAAGGTTGAAATTATGTAAAAGTGTGAGTGGGTGAAAGCTAATAAACTTGTGAATCAAAATGAAATTATAAGCTTGGTGTCCATCTTACACTCTATCCTGATTTCGCCTAGTTCCCCTTTTATCCATTTCATCTTAGTGATGCTTTGTGGGGATAGGTCGGCATAATCCTTGAGTAAGGATGCAATCTCGAAAACTATCACATCATCCTAATACTCCCTAATGGATGCTAATTGAGGTTGATCCTTTGTATTGATATTCATTTATTTATTTTCATTAGGTCTCAATAAATCTCCCCTTTTGGATCCTCCATCATCTACTTTAGTACTCTTTCTCCTTCTATCTCTTGGAAGGAAAGGTGGAAAAAATTCTCAGGATCATCTTCTTCTTCCAGTTCCTCTATTATATTGGTGGAAACTTTAAAGGTCTAATGTGCATCTACCTAGGTGTGGGCTAGTTCTTCCTGTGGTTACTTGTGCTAATGCACTTTGAAAACATGTTCGGGTGGTCTAGTTACCCTAGTATCAAATAGAAAATATTTGACAGTTTTCAAAGCTAAAGTAACTATATTGAGAGCCTTACCTAGGTAGGAGAATGTTGCACATAATCATTCTTTAAGTTGCTTCCATTTGTGGGTCTATCTTTGAGTCTTATCACGTAGCTACCCAAAGTTGTTTTGGGAAGTCTTCCCTAGTCCATTTATAAATGCACCCATACACATATACTATGGGGTATGTCCTCCCTTCATAGACTTCTAGGAAGTCAATTGGGTCCTCTACCAACCCCAGAATTATCGATCACTTGGTACTCGGGTGATGGAGAAATATGGTATCACAAAGATTGTTTCACTTTCGCCTAGCTTTAAAGGTCTTATATATGGGTATCCCATCACCTGGAGGGTGTGGACCTCAAAGTTACATCCAAGGTCGATACCATTTTATCCTAAAAAATTCTATGAATTCCTCAAATTCCCCCATCTCATCAAATATGGAGGGGTCATGCAACTTTGTTCCAGTCCAACATATAGATTTTATCATGGCATAATTACAAGATGACATATCCTAGTTGTTTGAATCATAGGAGTATATGCTCCTCCAGTTTATCATTCCATTAGTAGTGGGGTTGATGTAATCATCCCTCATGCCTATGGTCAAATTATATAGTTGGTCCACTATAACACTGTGCATCACATCATCCATGGATTGTATATACCATTCCCATTTTATAGGGTCAATGGGTTGTATGACCTTGGTTCTATCTACTTCAAACTACATCTAATACCTCTTCAAATCAATTATTGTTTCATTTCCATTGGCCCACTCAAATCCCAACAAGGTGGGGTAGGTATCGTTCTTGTCAATAGTTTTGATGACCTTGAAATATTCCATTATTCTTATGTTTTCAAAGTTCAATTCAACGTCCTATAGGCATCCAATTAATTATATTTTGTATTGAATCACTAGTTGCAATTGAATAAGTGAATATTCCAATCGTGGTTTCCCCGTCATTTACTATGAATTCTTTGGGAGGATATTCAGGTTAGATCCTAGATCTAATATGATACCATGTACATCATATCCATGGATCTAGACATCCATATTAAACTCTCGGTTGGTCTAAGGTTTCTTCTTGTGCCCAACTTGTTGAACTCTACTTTCTGGTAGGGGAGTGTAGATAGGTTCTTATTCACCATGTCAACCAACCTATCAAGAGTTGATCACAACCTCCTAATTGATAAATTTTCATCCAAGACCTTAATAAAGATTTGGAAAAATTCATGGATCCATTATGTCAAGGTTGCCTCTTCATGGGTTTCTGCTAGGATCTCTAGTTGTTCTCTTGCCACATGCAATCATGATGATTCTAGATTGTTGTAATATTGTTATCACCCTAGCCTATTGTAGAAACTACCTCTCTTAGGGATTCTACATCTTCCTTGTAATAACTATTCTACTTTGATGCATGACACCTAGGGTTCGTAAGGGCTACCCTCCTTATATGTGGGAGTTTTGGTTGGGAATCATTGGCTCATATGTGCACCCCACCCTATGTAACCACTTTGATCCTTGGATACCCAACTTATACAATGTATTGGGGCTCCTAATTCACCAAATTTTATTTCCTCTATCTTTCTCTTATTTCATATTTAGATATTAATTGATGACAATATTCAGTCACATGTCCCATGGCCCTATAATGGTTGCATCTTACCCTCCTTAGTTGTGAGCAATCTCAATAGATGTGTCTGATTTCATCATAGTTTTAACATACAATGGGGCTAATGTGGCCACCATTTATACCACCTCTATACCCTCCTTTGTACCCTCCTCTTCCCCCTCCCTCAATCACTCTTGAATTTGTCTCCTCTACTTGGAGAGAGCTCCTTCTCGAACCATTCTACCAATTCCTGGAAGGCATGATAGTTCTCTATGTTATGCATGTTTTCCCTATATAAATCACAAAGGATAGTGGTTGGGGAATACGTATACTTCTACAACATTGAACATATATGAGGGGGGTGGCCATAGGCCCTACAAATATCACAGTATTTTGTTGCCACATTTCCTACGAATCTAGCTAGTAGTGATGGGTTGGGTGTCCTTTAATTTTACACATAATGCACCAAAACTAAGTCTATTCCAATCTTGGTGCAACCCATTTCCTAAATATGCTTTGTGAAGGTTGATAGTTKTGATTGGAACTGAGCAAGTTTAGTGGTTGCACTAGTTGAGGGAATTAYTGTAATGACTACTCTTGTTGTACAAGGGTACCCTCTCGACGAATTAATATTCATCACATGTTTCATGGCATCCCATCAGTTGTTCTATTGATATTGCATCAATGGAAATTTAATTAGGGGTAGTAGTTCTTGGATAASGTGAGAAATTCRACTGATTAGGTCCCAAAATCACTCAACATATTCCTAGGGATTCTCACCAATCTCATTATTTATCTCTTTTAGCTTGACACAAATATATTTCTATGAATTTTGTCTATGAAATTCAACCACAAATATTTCTTTCACTTCGCCCATACTTTTAGGTGTACCTAGAGGACCTATTTAGACAAATTTCATCTACCATTGGGCAACCCTTCCCCTCAAGAAGGTTTGGAATTCCATTATCTTGGAATTCGAGCTTGTGACTATTTTTTCCCTCTGAATTAGTTCACACATGAACCCATGCCACTTTGCATCATATCACATTTCCCTAAAACCTCAAGAAGGTGCATTGTTGAACTATCATCTATGCCAACCATGTTTCTATTGAATTACCTACTAAAAAAAACCTTTCGGCCCTATTTGTCTAACTATGCTAGTCCCTCCTCCTATACTAGAATTACAATTTACTATTTTGCCTTTGGTGCTACCAATGTTACTCACTCCACTTGGATATCCACCACTAATATTCTTTATTCCATTACTAAAAGATGCTTGTAAACTAGAACCAAAAGGTAAATTAAGGGTTACCTCAAACACCACACAATACAGAAAATAATAAAATACTCACATCCATCACAATTTAATGAAAATTCTGATCACATTCAAATAAAAGAAATGGTCCAATGGCACAAGAGAACTTTGAAAGAGTACTACTTATTAAGATAAAAAGAATATTTTGATATATTGAATTCAAATATCTTATACTTAGAACTCAGAGTTATAAAATACAATCAAAACCAATCATGACTTAGTTCTTTCGAATTTCTCAAAAATGATACTTTATGTTACAATACTTGAAATTTAAAGGCGTTTGTTCATTAATGGAATGGGATTGGAGCTCCCGTGGACCATAAAAATATTTACAAGAAATGTGATGAAGAGAAGAACATGGGGTGGAGCACGAGCAACAAGATCTGGAAATAAGACAGGGAGGAAGTTATCAGAATTCAGTTATACTTTTCCATTGAAAGAAGAAATATAACTGTATGAAATATGATAAGGAATAAGGTATGTAATGAGCATGGACTTACTATGATGGAATCTCTCACTTTAATTTTCTTGTTGATTCACCCTTTATATATTTTCCCATTGCAGTTATGTGGCCGGTTGTAACTGCTTCAATTGGAAATTTGGAAATCTTAGTTATAGCCTTGTTTAACCATTCTTGAATAATTTCTCTTAAGGGGGAAATGGTCACTTCTTGCTTTACTTTGATATTTAACAATTCACTTTCAATTTCTCTATGGTCAATAGATAATTGTTTCAATATAGTTTCAATGTCCTCATTTTATTTGTGTACTAAACAAGCCAATTATCAATGTCATCATAAGTATACTCAACCATACTATAAAAAAAATTGGTCGATGATTTCTTCATATGTTTGAATTTCTATTTAAATTTCTCAATGCTCATGAGCACTGAATTTGATATAAAGTTTGGATCTGGAACTTTAATAATGGTTCCTGGAATACCCGAACCAATAATCCTTGAGTATGTCTCAGTATTTTTCCGTGATAGTTCTTTTAATTCATTTAGAAACCCCTTTAATGTATTAATCATTTCCGTCCAACATGCCTTTAATTATTTCATATGGCTATGGGAGGGAAAATGTTATTGTTTTCTTGCATGATCCATCATTGTCGAGACTTTTGCTATAAACATAGCAACTCCATTTGTGAAGAATCCCTCAACATTCTTCAAATATTCATTTAAGTATTCTTTAGTGTTTTGAATTCTGAGCTCGAGAGAGGAAATTGTTTTTGATAATTCCCATAAATCTAAAACAAGCGACATTATTTTATTTATATTCTCTTCAACAATGTATTGAGTAGAAATGATTAAGCTTGAAATTCCTTTTACTCTCTGATTTTACTCTGGATTTCCTTGAAGAGTTTTGTCAGGTTTTATCATGGCGACTAGGGTAGC
Source organism: Picea engelmannii (assembly GCA_009831015.1). Taxonomy (NCBI): domain Eukaryota; kingdom Viridiplantae; phylum Streptophyta; class Pinopsida; order Pinales; family Pinaceae; genus Picea; species Picea engelmannii. Next base: position 565,129 of record ML788893.1, read on the forward strand.
CAATATGGGTGGGGACATGATAGTCATTCTTTGAATCTCTCCTTAATCCTAATATTTTCCTCTTCCATATTAATTATTGAAACATCCAATGCATCCCATGTGACCTTATGAATTGTAGATAATTTTGATGGAAACATGTTTGTAGTATCAATGGTGGACCGTAACTTTCCCTTCTTATTCTTCAAGGTTCTTTCAAAGGTACATTTCTTTGAAGATGTATCAAATAAAATATTCTACACAGAAAAGGTCTCTTCGTCAGAGAAGACTTCATCTTGAACAACCAATGCAATGGATTGTACATTTTCTTAGGCGTGTTCTTCATCATTTGAAAACCATATATTTTCAATATCAACATTTAAGTCCATATTATCAACCAAAATATCATCTTCAGGTACGTTTTGTTCTTCTCCCTCTTGTTGAGAATTAACCCTTTTCCTTTTCACTTGTAAATTATGGGGGTTTTCTAGAATTGCTTGGGGGGGATTTATTTCTCCATCATCGCCTGAATTATTACTTGAGGTTTTTCTTTGTTTGGCCGATGCAGACTGAGATTTGTTTTTAGGAAAAAGACTTCTCTGAGAAACAACGGATGTCTAAATTTTTATTTCACTTGACGGTTTCCCTCTTTTCTTATAACCTTCAGTAGTACTCACAATGGTCTCTATGTCACATGAATTTTTGTCAACACCTTGAATAGGAGGGTCATGAATGTAACCATCTTTCTCTCCAAATATGAGTGTATTGATCGATGTGGGGCTGAGCCCAACTAATGCCATGTGATTATGAAAAAGGTGGTTAGGGTCAAACCCTTTGATTTCTTTTGTAAACCTTAAATTAAATTGGTCAAAGTATAAGGCATATTCATCAATTTTGGAAATTCCTTTCAATATAATTTCACTAACTCTCCAAGCCAGAGGAACAAATTATTTTTTCCTTGTTTCATAAAAAGCATGAAACCAGAACTTATACTGCCTCACCACCTCTATGATAAATAACTTTTTTGACACATAGTAAGGAAGAAATATAGGCTTTTCATGAGAAAAAAAAATCCTAATGATGTTGTAATTATCCATTTTCTCCAAAATTCACTTTTTATCCAAAAAGTTGGATGATTCCAATGAAACCATAGAAGTATATTCTCCAAAGAGTAATTTCTTAAATTCATAGACAAAATCATTGTACTTCATAAAAATAATGGATAACTTTCTGCCTCCAGAGAGCTTGATACCACATAGTCACTGGGTCAATTTTTGAGTTTACCCTTTTTTGAACACTCAAACCTTTAAAAATATGATAATGTGTGATAGAAAATATCAGATAAGATGTCATATATAATTTTTTCTCACTTCTCAAATTCATTAACTATGTGGAAATTTTATTTGATATGATCTTCTCCTAATAAGAGACGATATTTTCATTAACTGTAAAATTTAAAATATATAGGGCCAACCGGGGGATAGTTGTCGCAAAATCCTGACCAGTAACTCTAGTAAATAACCATAGAATCTCTCTATAAGGGTCCTTTAAATAAATAACCTGGATTCTAGATAGGTCTCCCAACACTGTAGTAGGGTCTTGTAAATATTCCTACAGGAGCTCAATTCCATTATTTTTCCCTCTAAGAAAATTCTTGGCCTCTTCTCCTTTGTATGTTAAGTTCGGCTCTGGTAATTTTAACATTTTTTTGAAAACTAAAGGTGCCAATGAAACAAGAGACTCTCTTTGTAGTGGAATATTTCTTCTATTCTGGACGAATTTATTAATGCACCAGGTGACAATATATTTTCACTGGAAAACCTTAGGGACACAAACAATGAGAGTTATTCATGATGTCCAAACCTTATTATTATCTTTTTTTGGTAATGTTGAATAATACCAATAGGGGAGGCAGGTGCGGGGGGAGTCATCTATGATTCCAAGGGAAAGAAGTTAACCGATTACTCCTGGGGACTAGGAAAGACATCAAACAACAAATAAGAGACCCTCGCAGCCTATATGGGACTCAAGCTAGCCCAGGACTTTCACATCCAGACCCTAACAATTTTGGGGGGACTTTGAAATCTTCATAAAGGAACAACGAGGGATGTCCAGATCGGAAAAAT
>ML788893.1:567843-579458 GCA_009831015.1 Picea engelmannii
TTCTACGGGGAGTAAATCATAACACAAGGTAGATCAGAGAGCTCAACGAGAGACCTGGAAATCTTCACCAACCCACCCCCTCATCAGGCACAGATGAATCTTGGATCCCCTCCACCTTTCATTTGGTGGCCAACAACAACCAGCAAGTTCCAATGGCCCCAGGATTATTTGACTGCGTCTGGGAAGGAAGAAATCAACAGCAAGGGGATGCGGCTCAAGCTGAGGAGAACTGTGTACCATATCGTGATGATGCAGGCCCCTCCCACCCTTAGTCGAGGATCTTATGCATTGCAAATTTTGGGTTTTCTTGCATAGTTTCATAGCCATTTTCACATGGCATGTTTGTAGTGCATATACCACAATGGAAACTATACACTCTGCTATAAAAATGTCAGTCTGTAAGCACGACACTAGTAGGATGATAGAGCCACAGTCAACTCTTTTTTGTAATATGGGAAATTTTTTATAATATACAAAATATATGTTTCTATTCAAAAAATAATGTTGAATAATACCAATATTATGACCTTGACTAGTGGTAATTATGATCTTCTCTGGCGAAGAGATTCAAGGTATCCCCGTAGAAATGTTGTTTTGTTTTGGCCATCTTAAGTAGGTTGATAGACTTTCTTCGTAATATCGCTTAGAACAATGAAATAACCTTTATGTTAGATCCTTAATGAGAGAATTAACCTAAAATAAATGTGATTTGCTCGATAGAAACATAATTAATAACGACCATTTCAGAATTCAATTTAGTTGTTGAGTTCGTAGAATTAGAATTTAATATGACTTGAGAACTATGAAAGAGAAAGGACACATAACGATGGGGTGGCATAGTGGAAGATTTCAAATGAGAATGTGAGTCTATGAGTCTCTGATTCCGTCGTGATAATAAATGGCTAAGTATTGATATTTTTTGGACAAACTTGTGAAGACAAAAGATACAAAAGAAAATAAATTGTGAGTTCATGAATCTGTGGCTGAAAAATAAACTAAGTGTCGAAAAAAGGTTCAAATAGGAAAAGTGATAGACTATGAGTCCGCAAGTCCACCAACCCACAAATATGACAAAATGACATAAGTATGGAAAAAGTATAAGTCGTGGAGGTAAGATATGACAGTGAAAATTATGGGATGGATACACACATAGAAAAAATATAAGTGCAGAGTAATGGAAAAAAAGAAGAAATTACTAGGTTCAACAACTGGCTCCAATTGTGGGATGATAACCACATGCGAGTTATCAAGAATCTAGAATCTCAAGACCAAATTTCTTATTAGTTGGGCTATGGAATCTAGGAGGTGAGAATATACAAAACAAAGAAAACAAACTATGTACAAGAGAGAAGAAAAATTCGATCAAAGAAGCTATTCAAATTCTTCCCATTGACAAGAAAACTTAAAACTTTTCCCTTCATATCCTTGAGCATGTACGATTTGAAGCTTAAATATTTTCAATGAGATAGGGCTCGATCTAGAGTGCTTCAAACTTTGTATGCATTAAGGGATTTAATTTTCTTTGTTCCAGAGTAATACTAGTTCACATTTTTGAAAATTCTTTACTGTCACACTTTGATCAAAATACTTCTCGACACTTTGTTGCCTATAACATACTTTATTTAACACTTTGGATCTCTCTTCTTCTAGATTTAACAACTGTTTCATTCTCTTTTGCAGAGGAGGACTATCTTATGCATCTTCAATATTTCCTACATAATTCAAAGCATTCAATTAAATACTAAGTGGAATTTTTTCTTCTTTTCCATAGACTAGCGCAAAAGGGGATATTACAGTGCTATCCTTTTGTGTCATCCTACTTTCCCATAAAACATATATCAATTTCAAATGCTAGTTCTTTTGATTTTGATCAATTGTCTTCTTTATAATTTGAATCAATGTTTTGTTTGTTGATTCAACAAGTCCATTTCCTTGAGGATAGTAATTTAATGATTTTCTTCATTACAATACCATATTCCCCACAAAAATTGGTAAACTTTGATCCAATGAATATTGACCCATTATCAGTGATGAAATTTCCAGTACCCCAAACCTTGATAAAATATTATCTTTAAGAAACTTTATTAATTCTTCATAATCAACCCTTTTTAATGCCACTGCTTCTTGCCATTTTGCAAAATAATCTGTGGCAGTGAGGATGTATACATGTGCTTTACTTGATTTCATATTTATTGGCCCAATGACATCTATTCCCCATTTTGAAAATGGTTCTTCCACCAGTATAGGTTACAAAGGAATTGCAAATCTCTTCATCTTTCCTGAGAATGTTTTACAGGAAACACATTTCCTCACCATTGCATATGAATCCTTGAAAAATGATGGCCAATAATACCCAGTTCTTATTATTATGTGGGTAGTAGTGGTTGGTGCGAAATTTCCACCACATATACCTTCATGAAATTCCTTTATCAGTTCTTGAGCCTTCATTTCATCTACACACCTCAATAGTATACCATCATAATTTCTTCTGAAAAATATCTCTATGATTAATACATATTGATTGGGTTTCATTTTCAAAAATCTTCTTTCTTTGGGAGTCATGCTTATTGGGAATTGTCCATATATTAGGTTAAAAATTATGTCTTTGTACCATTCAAAATTCAACATAGGATTTCCTATTGAAATTGAGACCACCACATTCAATGTGTCATTATCTGCAATAAGCTTGCACAACTCCTGTCCTTTAATTGCCTTTAAAGGTTTGATCTCAATATCATACTCTTGAATCTTAGCCAACCAATTTTCCCACTTTCCCTCTCTAAAGTTTTTGTTTAGGAGCTTCTTTACTCAAGAGAATGGAACATATCCTACAACATGAGAGTTCAAAATATAAGTCCGAACATGCGCTACTGCCTTAACAAGAGAAAGTGCCTTCTTCTCCAATTATGAATATTTTAACTCATAATCATGAAGGGTTTCCCCTTTAGAATTTCTTTGTGTAAGGACTGAACCCACGACCCCTTTTGTATAAAAGAATATAAAATAAAATCTCTTTTAAAATATGGATTGATAATCACATGTGTTGTGGTGATTGCTCATTTAATGTTGTTAAACACATTCCGAGTATCTGAAGTCCATTCAAATCTATGATATTTTTTTAGCAATAAATTGATTGGCTTAACAATGTTTGCATAACTAGGGACAAATCTTCTCACAAAGTTTATCTTTACAAAAAAATATTGCACCCCTTTCTTTGAAGATGGAGGATTTAAGTCATTAATGGATATTATTCTTTCAAGATCGATGTAAATTCCTTCTTCACTGACTATGTGTCCCAACAAATTTCTTTCAGACACAACAAATAAACATTTCTTTAGATTAAGAGAGATCCCATATAATCTAAACTTTTCATAAACTTGCCTCAAATGATGGATGTGTTCTTTCCTTGTCTTGGAGTGGACGGTAAGATCATATTGAAAATCAGCCATAAACTTCCCTATCAAATATTTGAATGCATGATCCATGGCCCTTTCAAAAGTGGCTCCAACGTTCTTTAAACCAAAGGGCATGTGAGCATAAGCATATGTCTCCCAAGGTGTTATAAAAGAAGTATTGGGTTTGTCTTCCTCTGCGACTAATACTTGATTATATCTTGAAAAACTATCTAACATGGTCATACAAGTTGATCCAGTAACTGGTCGAAGAAAAAATTCCACGTTAGGTAGAGGATGATTGTCTTTGATGCTTTCTTTATTCAAATCTCTGAAATCAATGTACATTCAAATTTCTCCAGTCTTTTTCCTCACCACTACTATATTTGAGAGACAATCTGAATGTCTAATGGGATAGATAATTCCAACATTTTTTTAATTTTTTCAACTCAACTTTTACCAATGGCTTCAATTTGAGATTCATCATTCTAATTTTCTTCTTAAAAGGCTTTGCCACTTCTCTCAATGGTATGATATGCTGGAATATTGATTTGTCATATGCCTTGAGATCATCATAAATCCATGCAAATACATCATAATATTCTTTGAATAAGGAAGTATAATGGTAAACCCCCTTTGATGTGCAATCAATCTCAAGATTCACATATTTTGGGGAATCCTCAGTTCTAATATGTATTTTCTTTGTTTCTTGTACTTTTCGAACTAATACTTCTTCTTTAGCATTATTTTCTTAATCATCTCTTGTAAAAAGAGATTATGATTTTACAAAGTCTTTTGGAATAAGGGAAACACTATTACCATTCTCCTGGTAATCACTTCCATTGGCCAAGAAATCATTCAATTCTTCATCATTTTCAAATACCTGAAGGTATTCTTGATTGTCGGGAACCAAAGGTCTGAAAACTCTTTTTACTTGAAATGAAATTTTTCTTTGAATATCCTCGAGATTATATAATGAAGCAACAAGTGCCAAGGAATCTGCCTTTCGATTTTTCTCTCTGGGTACAAAAGATATATTGAATGAACATAAGGCCTCCAGCAATTCATTTACTCTTTTGACATACAACTTAAGTTCTTATTTCTTGATCTTATATTTTTGAATGACTTTATTTATAACCAATTCAGAATCATCGTTTATAATCAAGTGTTCAATGTTCATCTCCAATGCTAGAATCATCCCTTGAATTAGTGCTTCATACTCTGCTTCATTGTCAGTACATGGAAATTCCAATATGATAGCATGTGGATATATGACTTTGTCGGGACTTTTAAGAAAAATTCCAACCTCGCTCCCTGAGCTTGAGAATGCGCCATCAAATGATATTCTCCAGTATCCAGCAAAATAATTATCTTCTTATTTCAAACTTTATGATTGCTCCAAATCAAGTATAGAATAATTTCCAATACCTGCGTCTATATAATCTTGCATCATTTCATTATCTTTATTTTTAAAGGAAAATGGTTTTCGGGCCTCATGAGGAACTTTCAACGTCGTCCCATCTTTGTTTGGCGGCATCATGCAGCTACCATCGTTCATTATGTAACCGTTGATCATTGAAGACCAATCTCTTCCAAGGACTACTCCATATGTCGGGGGAATATCAACCACTATAATAGTGAAAATGATGATAATATGGGGAGAAACAATAATCCAAGTATAGAATTCCTTGATTTTTCCATAGGTTGATACCTTTTTGGAATCGATTTCATAAATACTTTCACCTTTTTCATAATATTTGGTACAACTCATACCGAGTGCTTCCATTACTGCAAGGGGCATGATATTATTCGTCACTTTAGAATCTATCAAACAATTGTGAAACATAAGATCATGATTTTCAATCAAGATATAAAAGGGTGGAACATTTCCTCTCAGCTTGACAACTGATATGGTCTGATTTTGCCTCAGATTTGTAATAACAAATTCTATTCTTCCTCCTGGCTCATCTAGAAGTTTTAGAATATTTTCTCTCTATTGTGGAATTTTTACCACTTCCATGAAGGGTAGAGTGATTCTCAATTTATTAATATCATCGACCACATTATACATCATTTGAGGAGTATTTACAATTCTTTGTTGCTCACTTGATTTATTCTTCTCTTTTTCTTTTTCTATATTTTCCTTTGGTTTAGATTTATTTGATTATGCCCATGTTTGGACAACATTGTCTTGCAAGATACTATTTTCTTCATTTTTATTCAAATATGTACATGGATGTCTCACATCCATCCATATCTATAGATTCAATAATTTATTCTTGAATATAGTCAACTTCTTGCTCAATAACTTGTTCATCATAAGCTTCTTCCAATATTACTACATTAGGATTAGGAGCCCTTCGGATTCTTTGTTTTTGTTGATCATTGGTATTTTCAATTATTTTCCTCTGTTCTTGAGCAATATTTCTTCTTTGTTCTGGAATTTCCATCCTTGAATCAGACATGAATTTTTCATGTATTCTCAATCTAATTATTTCATTCTACATTTTCCTGATAGTTCTGTTCATTTGTGCAATCGCCATCTTCTACTTTGTCTCTTGTTCTGCAACAAGGGAATTTTTTACATTTGGTATGGTCCCTTTGAAAAAACCTCCTCCATCTCCTTGAATTTCGAGATGGCATATTTTTTGTTCCTCATTCTTCTTTGAGCTTGATTCCACTTGATTAGAGATGGCCAAATTATCTATTTGTCTTTTTACCTTTCCAAGAATAATATCATGGTCAACTCTTGTTTCGAACATGATTTCTTCCATCTCTGTGGCTTTTCCCATTGCTTCATCTAGGTTTTTAATCTAATAGGCTCTAACAGAAAACTTTACATTGGAAAGCATGGCATTATTATAACAATCGAGTACTACCGGAGTGTTTGGAATTTTCTCTTCTTGTGTTTTGTTCAACGTTTTATTGAATCTCAAATTAAAATCTTGAATTCTTTCATTTTTTCTCAGAAAAAATTTAGTAAAGTCTGTGAGAAGAGTATGGTAAGAAAATGGTGGAGCAAACATATTCAAAAACATTGTTTCAAGATCTTAAAATAACTCAATCGATCTTGTAGGAAATGATGTGTACCATTCATAATCTTGGTTGACCAATGTTTGGAGAAATAATCTTACCATCACATCGTCATCTTTGATAAGATGGAAATCAAAAACATCCAAGAATAAATCTACATGTCTTTTTGTATTAATCACTATGTCCCCTGAGAATGTCTTCAATTTCCCCTTTGGAATAATAGGGAGCTCATGGTGTTCTCCATGGAGGTTTAGAGAAGAATATCTTACCCTTCTCCTAGGGATTCTATATCTTCCTTCATTTATTTCTTCACGTATTTCTTCCCAATCACCCATTCTTGAATATTTCTTCTTTTCTTCAAACAAACACTCTTCAATTTCTAAAACTTGCAACTACTTATTCCTACTTCTGGTTAATGGTCATTTATACGTGTCCAACTTTGATTTCTATTTTGTGCTTGAGATTTTTGAATCTGTCTCTCGTCTCTTCTTTGTCTTATGAGGATTTATCATTCGTATTCTTCAACAAGAGTCTACCAATATCTCTCTAATTCCTCTCAACTTTGGGTTGTTGTTATTGCAATATTATATAGTTGATGCAAAATAATTCTCTGGTTTCCCAATCCAATTTCTAGTTGGGGCTGATCTGGTTGAGGCAAAGTCATAAGAGATTTTGGTCTAAAACCAATATTTATAATTCGTCCTCAGTATGGTCGCCAAAAATGTTGGTGTTTGAATATGTCAAGACCAAAATGGAAACCTCACAAAGATATGAATCCCCTTGCATTTTTAAAGAGGTGGTACTCCTCTTTGGCTTATGATTTTCTTGAATATTTTATATTAAAAATAATATGGGTTACTGTCAAATTACTGAATCCAACTCTTTATGGCTCAATAAAATTTAAAATACTGAAAAATAATATATATATATATGTGTGTGTGTGTGTGTGTGTGTGTGGAGAATTCATGAGAAGTGGACCAGGAACCTCAAACACCACACAATATAGAACATAATAAAATCCTCACATCCATCACAATTTAATGAAAAGTTTGATGACATTCAAACTAAAGAAATGGTCCAATGGCGCAAGATAACTTTGAAAGAGTACTACTTATTAAGTTCAAAATAATATTTTGATAGATCGATTTCAAATATATTATACTCAAAACTTAGAGTTATAAAACACAATCAAAACTGATCCCAACTTAGTTCTCTGGAATTTCTCAAAAATGATAATGTTTGTTACAATACTTAAAATTTAAAGGCATTTGTCCATTAATGGACTGGGATTAGGGCTCCCATGGACCATAAAAATATTTATAAGAAATATGATGAAGAGAAGAACATGGAGTAGATCACGAGCAACATTATTTGGAAAGAAGACAAGGAGAAAGTTATCAGAATTCGGTTATACTTTTTCAATGAAAGAATAAATATAACTGTATGAAATATGATAAGGAATAAGGTATGTAATAAACATAGACTTACTGTGATGGAATCTCTCACTTTCATTTTCTTGTTGATGCACCCTTTATATTTTTCGTCGTTGTGATTATGTGGCCGGTTGTAACTGCTTCCGTTGGAAATTGGAAATCTTGGTTATAACCTTGTTTAACCATTCTTGGATAAATTCTCTTAAGGGGGAAACAATTACTTCTTGATTTACTTTGATATTTAAAAATTCACTTTCAATTTCTCTATGGTCAATAGATAAATTTTGCAATATAGTTTCAATGTCCTCATTTGTATGTGTGTTCTTAGAAAACCAATTATCAATGTCATCATAAGTATACTCAACCATACTATCAAAATTTTCAGTCAATGATTTCTTCATATTTTCAAATTTATCTTCAAATTGATCTCTACTCATGAGCACTAAATTTGATTAAGTTTGGATCTGAAACTTCAATAGTGGTGCCCTCAATATCCAAACCAATAATATTTGAGTATGCCTTAGTGTTTTTCTGTGATAGTTATTTTAATTGATTTAGAAACCCTTTTAATGTATTAATCATTTCCATCCAACATGATTTTAATTGTTTCATACGACTCTAGGAGGGAAAATCTTCCTATTTTCTTGCATCTGTCATTGTCAAGACTTTTTCTATAAACATAGCAACTCCATCTATGAATAATCCCTTAGCATTCTTCAAATATGCATTTAATTATTCTTTAGTGTTTTGAATTCTAAGCCCGAGAGAGGAATTTTTTTTTGCTAATTCCCATAAATCTAAAACAAACAACATTCTTTTCTTTATATTCTCTTCAACAAAGTGTCGAGTAGCAATGATTAAGTTTGAAATTTCTTTTACTCTTAGATTTTACTCTATATTTACTTGAAGAGTTATGTTAGGTTGTATCATGGCGACTGAGGTAGCCAATATGGGTGGGGGCATGATAGTTTATTCCAATTCTTTGACTCTCTCCTTAAGCCTGAGATTTTCCTCTTCCATATTAATTATTGAAACATCCAATCCATCCCCTATGACCTTATGAATTGAAGATAATTTTGAAGACAACATGTTTTTTGTATCAATGGTGGACCATGACTTTCCCTTATTATTCTCCAAGGTTCTTTCAAAGGTCAATTTATTTGAAGACCTATCAAATAAAACATTATTCACAGAAAAGGTCTCATCGTCATATAATACTTCATCTTGAACAACCAATGCAGTGGATTGTACATTTTCTTGGTAACGTTCTTCATCATCTGGAAACCAAATATTTTCAATATCAACATCTAAGTCCATATTATCAAGAAAAATGTCATCTTCAAGTACATTTTTTTATTCTCCCTCTTGTTGAGAATTAACCCTTTTCCTTTTCACTTGTAATTTATGGTGGTTTTATAGACTTCCTTGGGGGTTTTTCTTTCTCCATCATCACCTAAATTATTACTTGAGGGTTTTCTTTGTTCGGTCGATGCAAACTGACAATTTATATTAGAAAAAATACTTTTGTGAGAAACAACAGGTGACTGAACATTTCTTTCACTTGGGGGTTTCCATCTTTGCTTATAACCTTCAGTAGTGCTCACAATTATTTCCATGTCGCTAGAATTTTTTTTCAACACCTTGAACACGAGGGTCATGACCATCACCCTATTCCTCTCCAAATATGAGTCTATTGATCGATGGGGGGATGAGCCCAACTAATACCATGTGATTATAAAAAATACGGTTAGGATCAAACCCTTTGATTTCTTATGAAAATTTCAAATTAAAATGGTCAAAGTACAAGGCATATTCATAAATTTTTGAAATTCCTCTCAAGAGAGTTTCACCAACTCTCCAAGGCAGGAGAATAAATTGTTTTTTCCTTCTTTCATAAAAATCATGAAACCATAAATTATACTGCCTCGCCACCTCTATGATAAATAACTTGTCTGACACATAATAAGGAAGAAATATAGGATTTTCATGAGAACAGAAAATCCTAATGATGTTGCAATTATCCATTTTCTCCAGAATTCTCTTTTTATCCAAAAATCTATATGCTTCCAATGAAAGCATAGAAGTATCTTCCCCAAAGAGTAATTTCTTAAATTCAGAGACAAAATCATTGTAAACTTCATAAAAATAATGGATAACTTTCTTCCTCCATAGATCTTGATACCACATATTCATGGGGTCAATTTTTTAGTTTACCCTTTTCCCAACACTCAAACCTTTAAAAATATGACAATGTGTGATAGCAAATATCAGATAAGATTCCATATAGATTTTGTTCTCACTTCTTAAATTCATTAAATGTGCGGAAATTTCATTTGATATGATCTTCACCCAATCAACGAAGGCGTTCTCATGAACTGTAAAATGTAAAATATATAGGGCCAACCGAGGGATAATTGTCATAGAATCCTAACTAGTAACTCTAGTAAATAACCAAACAATTTCTTGATAAGGGTCCTTTAAAGAAATAACCTAGATTATGGATAGTTCTTCCGAAATTGTAGTAGGGTCTTGTAAATATTCCTACAAGAGCTCAATTCCATTATTTTTCCCTCTAAGAAAATTCATGGCCTCTTCTCCTTTGTATGTTAAGTTCAACTCTAGTAGTTTTAACATTGTTTTGAAAACTAAAGGCGCCAATGAAATAGGGGAGTCTCTTTGTAGAGGAATGGTTCTTCTATTCTGGATGAATTTATCAATGCACCAGATGACAATATCTTTTCACTCAAAAACCTCAGGGACAAAACCAACGAGAGCTATTGTTGGTGTGCAAACCTTATTATTATATTTCTATAGTAATGTTGAATAATACCAATATGACCTCGACCAATGGTAATTATGATCTTCTATGGAGAATAGATTCAAGGTATCCCCACAGAAATGTTGTTTTCTTTCGTCCATATTTAGTAGGTTGATATACTTTCTCCGTAATACTGTTTAGAACAATGAAATAACCTTTATGTTAGATCCTTAATGAGAGAATTAACCTCAAATAAATGTGATTCTCCTCGATAGAAATATCATTAATAACGCCCTTTTCAGAATTCAATTTAGCAGTTGAGTTCGTAGAATTAACATTTAATATGGCTCGAAAACTTTGAAAGAGAAAGGGCATGTCACAATGGGGTGGAATAGTGGAATATTTCAAATGTGAATGCGAGTTTGTGATTCTGTGAGTCTGTTGTGATAAGAAAAATGGATAAGTATCGATATTTGTCGGATGGACTTGTGAATATGGGAGACACAAAAGAAAATAAATTTTGATTATGTGAGTCTGTGAATGAAGAATAAACTAAGTGTTTAAAAGAGGTTCAAAGGGGAAACGATATTGACCGTAAGTTTGTGAGTCCGCCAACCTATGAATATGACAAAATGACATAGGAATGGAAAAAGTATAAGTCGTGGAGGTAATATATGACAACGAAAATTATGGGAGGGAAACATACTTAGAAAAAATATAAGTGCAGAGAAATGAAAAGAAAGAAGAAGTTATGAGGTTCAACAGGGTGGTAACTATTATAAGTTGGCTTCATTGTTCTTAATATGTATCATGTCTACCACTTGCTTTTATTCCATTTCAAATAATAGAAAAAAATTGTTGAGTTCCTTTCCTACTTGTACCTCGATGATCATGTTATTCCTAGTGATTTGTTCTACATTCTCCTCTAGCACCACTTCATGTTGTGCTTTCCCCAATTTTTCCAATTGGACATGTCCACTTTATTATTTCACTCCATTT
>ML788893.1:579781-597618 GCA_009831015.1 Picea engelmannii
GAAAATGAGAGAGCTACCTTGCATTTTTGTGTGAATATTTCTAACATGGTGAAGATCAAATACATGTCTTTGTATTGGCCTCCGCCAGCTCTCCAATTTACTAGATGAAAACACCAAGAAATTGACAATATTGTCGCTTTCCATTGACAAATTTCATATATCCTGATTAGGCTCGCCTCTTATGCCTCGGCCAAAACCTTCTGAATTTATGACTGAAAATATTGATGTGATATTTAATGGAGAGGAGCCCTTGCAATATTTAATATGGCATGTATTCGAGAATCTGAAAGAAGGAAATTGTTAATCCAAATCTTTGAATAGATTTGCTTTTGAAATATGGCTAGAAAAGGAAGGGTGAAGTGCAGATTGATTTTGCACATACCTTCTCATGAAGACGAGGTCTAGAAGCTTGTCCTTTTCCACTGATGTTTTGTCCTTATTCCAGAAGCTTTGCAAGTGTAGACGTGGTCGATGAGGGTAGATTCGAAATTTGTAGCTTCAATCAGGGACACTAGACTCTCTAAACCATGATTCAATTGTCTGCGATCACTACGTAGGATCATATTTCTAATTCATGGATTTCCATATTCAAGAAGTGTTTCTTGGATGCTATTGGTGAGAAAAAAGGTGGGCTCTACATTGTGCCTCCTCTCGAGAGCCAATTGAAAATCATGCCCACGTATGTAGTGTACACCATTTCAAGACAACCTTCGATCCATCTCATGTCAAACATTACATTGTTTTTAAATGGAAATTGAACATCAGCGTAGTGTTTTTTGGTGGCCAACACAAAATAAAGGGAGGAAGTTTGTTGAGAAGGAGAGAAACGGATATGGAGCATTGGAGGTGACTCTTTCGAAACATGTTTTGGACAAACCCTTGGTGTGGCTCAAGGTCCACTTAATTTCTTCTATGTAGAATCATTTCAGTGATATTGTGAGGGAGGTGATATCTTTCCCGGGATTCAATGACAATGTAAATGTGTATTGTAGGTTTTAGATCAAGTGGTTGTGGTTTTTATCATACGAGAATTGAAAGAGTCCATGTTTACCTCAGATTTGGGCGTAGGGTTATAGTTGGGATATTGTGGGGACAATGATGTCGAGATCCCCATCACATATGAGAACACCTATTATAAAGAATTTTTCTACTAGAGATTGGGTGAACGTGGACTGTATGGTTGGTGTATCGATCTATTGTTTTGTGTGATTATTAGTGAACCACCAACAAATATAATGAAACCACATGTTAGAGTTGTTACTGTTGTGGTCATAGTGGTGATTTATTACCAGTTCGAAATTAGGTGGCAGGGGTGTCTCATGTGGAAGTACAGTTTTGATGTTGATATTGTGTGCGTTCGTTCCTACATGGAGGACAATATTGATTACAAGGAACTATATCTCTCCTAGAGACCAAGAATCCTAGATCCTAGCTTCACAAGAAGGATATCTACAAGATTGTAGCGATGATTGAGAATACACCATTTGGAAATCTATGTAATGGTGAGAAATTTATTTCGACTTTGTGAAGAGGAACATATTGAGTCTACTCAAATTAATATGTGATGCATTGTTAGAATTGAGTAATCTAATAATCACAAAATGAAGTATGGAAATTCTAAAGAATAATTACTTAATGATGGTATTCATGAAAGTATTGGAATTAGAAGCATTTACATTGAGTGTAGCTAACTCAATATGAATCTAGTGGATATACGAGATCAAGCATGGAGCAGACGACAACATCGAAAAGTACAAAGTGAGTTTCATGGAAAGAGGGTTCCCTTAGAAAGAGGGAGTTTTCCTCTAAGTTCGAGATGAAGGATCTTGTCTTAATACATTACTATTTGGGATTAGAAGTATGGAATAATCCAAGTGAGATCTTCCTTTGTCAAGGGAAGTATGTTATCACGATCCTTCACAAATTTGGGATGATGGACTGCAAGTCCATGGCCACTCCCATGGTGGAAAACCTGAAGAAGTTGAGAGACTCTGATTTTGGACTAGCAGATCCCTCCATGTATTGGCAATTGATTGGCTCACTAATGTATTTAGTTAATACCAGAATGAACATCTGCTTTGTTGTGAACACATTGAGCCAGTTCTAGGTGGAACTAAGACATGAGCATTAGATTGATCTAATGAACATATTGAGATATTTTTGTGGCATGCTAAACTATTGTTTGAGATATGTCTCAAACAATGATGTACAACTGCAAGGATATACAGATTCTGATTAGGCAGGGAGTGTAGATGACATAAAGAGTAATTCAAGAGTATGCTTTAGTTTAGGCTCATCCATGATATCTTGGATTAGCATGAAACAAAAGTATGTGTCACTCATCACTGCAAAGGAATAGTACATTGCAACATGTGATGCTTGTACAAAATAAGTATGGCTCCATAAGTTGATTTATGGACTATTTGATCAGGTGCCAGATTTGACCGTGATATTTTGTGACAATCAAAGTTGTGTGAAGCTTTCAGAGAACTCATTGTTCCATGACAGGTCGAATCACATTGAGATAAAGTATTATTATATATGTGATCAAGTCCAGAAGGGAGAAGTAAAACTCCAGTATATCTCCATCGATGAGAAGATAGCGGATATTCTGACGAAGCCCTTATCCAAAGGGAACTTTTCATACTTTAGGGACAAGTTGGAACTTGTGTATATTGCTCCCTTGGTTGAGATGGAGTGATGATTTGTATCATGCTAGTACAACTTAGATATGATGATTTTACATCATGTTGGTACAACTTATATATGATACATATGTTTGGAATCACATCATTCTAGTACAAATTAGATATGATGCATTAACTGTTGATTATTTGGGTTGGTTGTCATTGATTTCAACCCTTGAAGAAAGTCTGGTAGCAAATTTTGGTATCACAAAGGTTTGGGTAATGGACCCAAGTTTGTTTGATGTATACTAGTATGAGTGTTGATATATTTGCAGGTAATACTATTCCAGATGGAAATTACATGTCATTCCATTTCCAGTGGTATGTGGAACGTCACATAACTCATCACGGTTAGAGAGTTATGGCCATGTGAAGTTGGAGAAAGGTTTGGGTAATGGACCCAAGTTTGTTTGATGGATAATGGTATGAGTTTTGATACATTTGTAGGTAATAATATTCTATATGGATAGTACATGTCATGACATTTCCAATGTTATGTGGAACGTCACATAACTCCTCACGGTTAGAGAGTTATGGCCATGTGAAGTTGGAGAACCCTCATGAGTCATCTAGAAGCCCCAACGTATCAAAGTAGTCAAAGTGGTTTAAGAGATTTTAGAAGGTAAATAATAAAGTGAAGTGATGAGTGTACTATAATTCAAAGTGAATACAAAAGAAATTATTTAAATAATAAATTTAATGGATAAATTACTAAGTGGACAAGTGGTTAGAAGTAGGTTAACCCTAAAATAAGGAAAGTGGGTTAAGATGGTTAAAAGGTAACCCGTTAAGGAAGCTACATGAAACTATAAATAAGAGGCAAGGCTCTCTCATTTTAATCACACTTGAGCATATTGAATATATACAGGTGACTAAGGTAACAAAAGGATATCTAAGCTAAATTTCAGAGGGAAGGTGAAGTAAAGAAGGTTGAAATTCAAAGGAGGATAAATTCTTTTGATTATGTTTTCTAAGGTATGTTATTTACAGGTCATATCACCATTTTCACCATAATGTTTTTTTCTAGAATTATTTAGATAGTGAAACTGGGAGGACATTGAGGAAACATATCCAAGTAGTTGTGATACAAATTTCAGCTTGTGGGTCGTTGTATTTTTGGATTTACACGCCGTGGAAATTAGGGTTTGTGGCTAATCTTGAAACTAGTCTAAAACATGTGTTTCGGGTAAAAACATCATAACCTCTTCATAACAAATACAAATTCAGTAAGATAAAATTTATTCGTTAGAGTACAGTCTGTAGTATTTTTTTGTACAATTTTCAGATCTATACAATAAATATTTCGTGTGGGGCATGCTCTACAAGTTCACTCTCTAGAATAAGCCGGAATTCAACATGGTATGCCATTTTTTCTATAACTCCTTTTCTGAGAGGTTCCAAGTAGTGAAATCTGGAGGAATTGCATAAAATACGTTGAAGAACATTGTGTACCATTTTCGGATATTTATTCATTATAGGTACATAGTTATGATTATTTCAAGTTAGGGTTTTTGACTAATCCAAAATTAGTCATGTGAGACTAAAGTAAAGTTTGATGAAAATGTTAGTCTCTTGTTGTTAAAGTTAAGGAAGGTTTGTAGGTATGTGATCATATACACCGGGTCTATTATAGAGTTACAAATCAGATTTGGAATATGAAATTGATGAGGGCTTTTGGTTGAGGTACATGTTGGGTACATGGTTGAGACAAGTAGTTGATGAGTTGGCACATACATGAGGTGTATAGTTGATGATGTTGGTACATCTTGATGAGTCATAGTTTATGTGTATTTGATGCATGCTTTGTACATATTTCGTGCATGGTTGATGCACTTGTTGAGGGTACAGGTTGAGGTACAAGTTGGTTCATGGTTGATGCACTTGTTTATGGTACAGGTTGATTACAGGTTGTTTAGTATAGATTGATGCATGGTTGATGCACTTTTTTATGGTACAGGTTGATTGGTATAGGTTGTTACAGTGATATATCTCATAGTGATAGTGTGATAGTGGTTCCATCATTTTACATCTATGTCAGGGCGGTTGGACGAGGCAAGGACAGGTGGTTGTAGCCACCTTCTGGTTGTAGCCGGAGAACATAGGGAGTTGTGGCCTCCTTCTAGTTGTAGCCAGAGAATTGGGGAGTTGGAACTTCCCTCAGGTTGTAGCCTAAGAAACTAGGAGGTTGGAGCCTCCTTCGAGTTGCAGCTGGAAAACAAAGGAATTTGGTGCTTCCAATGAATGTAATTCTTCAAGACATATAAGAAAAAGAATTATGTGGTTTTCTCCTACTTTGGTTTTCCACGTAAAAACATTGGTGTATTGTGTATGTGTATAATTTCTCATTTGTTCGTTGTTTATTTACTCTGCAATTATTGGATGATAATGATACATACATTGATATAACACTTGCGTTTTATGGTGAAAAATGATTAAATTTTTCTATTACTAATTNCCCCCCCCCCCCCCCCCCTCAGTAAGCCAACAATTGGTTTCAGAGCAGGTTCCTTCATAAATCAGTTTAACCACTGAAAGGTAGATCATGGAGAGAGAAAACATGTATAAAAATGGA
Organism: Picea engelmannii; assembly: GCA_009831015.1. Taxonomy (NCBI): domain Eukaryota; kingdom Viridiplantae; phylum Streptophyta; class Pinopsida; order Pinales; family Pinaceae; genus Picea; species Picea engelmannii. The sequence continues at coordinate 585,041 of ML788893.1, forward strand.
ATACCACAGTTTGATGGACAAAAGTATGCATTTGGAGTAGAATGATGAAAACATATATAAAGGCATAGGGATTTGAAATTTGGCAATCAGTTGTAGATGGATACAAAGAACTAACAGTTCCACCGACAAATGAAAGAGCAATAAAACTCTGTCAAAATAATTCCAAAGCCACAAATGCACTTCTGAATGGTGTTTGTGAATCAGTATTCACCAAATTTATACATTGTAAATCCACTAAATATATTTGGGACAAACTTCAAAATATTTATGAAGGAGATTCAAAATTCAAAGCAGCAAAGCTTCAAACTTACAGAGATCAGTTTGAACAACTAAAGATGAAGGAAGATGAGAATATTGCATCTTATTTATTACGATTCAATGAAATGGTAAATGCAATCATAGGATTGGGAGAAGAAATGAAAGAATCTCTAATTGTTCAAAAGGTACTAAGATCTCTTCCTATGAGATTTGACCCTAAGATATCAACACTAGAAGAAAGAGCAGATCTAGACTCAATAAGCATGGATGAACTACATGGAATCTTCACAGCATATGAAATGAGGACTGAACAAGAAAATCCAGACATAAATAAGCATCTTTCAAAGCATCCAAAAGGTCAAAGCAAAAGGGAAAGAAAAAGGAAAAAGAACATAGCAGCAACAGTGACATCTCAGAAGATGATGAACAATTGGTCAACTTCGTCAAAAGATTGAGCAAGGGAACCAACGACAAATATAGAGGTAAGTTTCCTTTGATTTGTTTTAATTGTGATGGTATTGGTCATTTTGCTAACAAATTTCCTCATAAGAAAAATAATAGGAATGATGAAGATTACTCAAATAGCAAACAAACATATAAAGGAAAAGGAACCACAAAGAAAGTTTTCAAGAAAATATTATGCACCAAAGAAGACATCTCATCATGAGATGAAGATGAAGTCAGTGACAGTGAGACAGAAAGAGTTCTATTCATGAAGTAGAAGACTTTAAACAATAAGACACCAAATAATAATATGAAGAGGCCGAAGTTGACTACCGAGAAGAATTGTAGTGCTCCATAGAAGTTATAAGAAGAGAAAAGAGGAAAAAAAAAAGTTACAAGCGGAACTAAACAAGAAAGAAGACACTCAAGAACTAGAACAAATGATCACAAATTTGGAGGTTCAAATAGAAGAAGATAAAATAATGGAAGAAGCACTCAAAGAACAGCTAGAAGAAAGAAACATGATCATTGAAAAATTGGAAGCAGAGATTGTCACATTAAGAAAGGATCTTCAAAAGAAAAATATGCATAACAACTCAAAAGTTTTGGATGACATTATCAGCAGTCAAAAACCTCATCATGATAAGTCCAGATTTGGATACAATCAAATAGAAAATGGATCAAGCTCCAAAACAACAGAACAAGAAACATATCCAAAAAGTTATGCAGAAACAATAAAAGGGGATAAGAAGATCTCCAAAGAATATTACAGGGACACTCCACCGAGAATATTCATATTTCAGAATAAAAAACCAACAGATAGGCCTCAGGAAGAAAAAGGGATCAGAAGAGAAACTCCTTTCATAAGATATTCAACTCCCAGGTATCAAACTATATTTTTTGTTTTATGTTATGAATGTAATAATTTTGGAAATAAAACTATGAATTGCAGAGCTAACAGCGGGAACATAAACAACGTTGAAAGTAATAGACAAAAGGGATATCCAAGAAGGCCTAGTGAAACACAAAGAAGAAGTTACAACAGGTTTGAATCATTGAGCACTGAAGTGGAATGCTACAAGTGTAACAACTTTGGAAACATGGCCAAATATTGCAGAATGACAGTTCCTCCTAGAGAACCACAACAAAACAACAACAACCACAGACAGGGACCTCAGAAGAGAACATGGGTAAGAAAGCAAAATCAGTATAGCAATGAAGAATACACACTCGCTCTACAAGCTAAGAAGAAGAAACGTGGTTGGTATGTTGACAGTGGTTGTTCAAAACACATGATAGGTGATAAAGACATGTTTCTTACATTAAGAAAGGAAAGAGATGGATCAACCTCCTTCGAAAATGATGATTCAACTAAAATCATTGGAAAATGCATAGTCAGAATTGGAAACAAGAATACCAAGGCAAAAAATGTTCTATTATTAGAAGATATGAAACATAATCTTCTAAGTGTGAGTCAAATGTGTGACCAAGGTCATAAAGTTACTTTCAATTCACAAAAGTGCGAGATAAGAAAAGAAGGTTCAGGAAAATTGATTGCAACAGCTGCAAGAACTTCAAGCAACATATATGTACTAAGTGAAATTGGAAATGAAAAGTGTTGTCTAGGAAAGGAAGATGAAATTTGGCTATGACACAGAAGATTGGGTCACATACACTTTTATAAACTTGTCAAAGCCATCAAAAAAGGAAGCAGTTAGATAAATGCCCCAGATTATGAAACCAACCAACACTTTATGCAAACAATGTCAACAAGGAAAGCAAACAAAGACCATGTTTAAATCAAAAGAATATTCAACGACAAGACCACTGGAAATTGTGTATATTGATCTAGTTAGACCAACTATAGCGAAGGGTTTAAAAGGTGAGAAATAATTTATGTTATTAGTTGATGATTATACAAGAATGACTGCAGTTTGCTTTCTCAGGAATAAGTCAGAAGCATTTGAAAACTTCAAGGTCTACAAGGAATTGGTTGAAAATGAAATCGATTCAAAAATAAAATGTTTGAGATCTAATAATGGAGGAGAGTTTACTTCAAAGGAATTTATGGACTACTGCAACAAGCATGGAATAAAAATACAATTCTCCATTGCTAGGACACCTCAATAGAATGGAGTTGTTGAAAGTAAGAATAGGACAGTACAAGAAATGCCTCGAACAATGTTAATGGATTCCAAATTGACAGATATATTTTGGACACATGCAATGCATACATCGGTTCACATTCAAAACAGACTAATGCTAAGAAACAACATTGGAAAAACTCCCTACGAGCTATTGAAAGGAAGACCAACAAATGTGAATAACTTTAGAGTATTTGGAAGCAAGTGATACATCAAAAGAAAAGATGGTGGAATGGGAAAGTTTGACTCTCATGTGGACAAAGGAGTACTTGTTGGTTACTCAAGTACAAGGAAAGAATACAAGTGTTACAATCCGAGGTTGAAAAAATTGTGGAAAACATCAATGTAACAATTGATGAAACAGGTGGATGAGAATGAAAGGAAGTAGAAAATGAATCAATGGAACAACTTTATGAAGAAGAAGCAGAAGATGAAGAAGAAGTAGAAATGGAAGATGAAGAGGATCAGACAGAAGTAGAAGAGAAAGTTCATCAAGTGCCTCCAAAGACACCTAGCAAATGAGTACAGAAGAATCATCCTTCAGATCATATTATGGGAAACAAAGATGCAAGAGTTGAGACTAGAAGAAGAATCTATTCACCGGAACAAACGCACCTAACACTCTCATCTATGATTGAACCAAACAGTTTTGAAGAGGCTAGCAAGGATGAATTTTGAATAAAGCCATGGATGAAGAATTGGATCAAATAGAGAAGAATGACAATTGGGAACTGGTTCCAAGACCAAATAATAAGAATGTGATTGGCACAAAGTGGGTATTCAGAAATAAATTGAATGAATATGGATAGGTTACAAGGAACAAAGCTAGATTGGTATGTAAAGGATGCGCACAGGTTGAAGGAATTGACTTTGAAGAGACATTTTCTCCAGTTGCCAGAATGGAAGCAATCTAATTTCTCCTAGCTTATGCATGCTCCAATAAGATTAAAGTGCATCAGATGGACGTGAAATCAACTTTTCTGAATGGGAAACTTGAAGAATAATTCTACATTGAACAACCAGAAGGATTTCAGTTGTCATAGAACGCATATTATGTGTGTAAATTGAAGAAGGCCTTGTATGGTCTAAAATAGGCTCCTAGATTGGTACTCTAGACTGGATAGATATCTACAGTAGGCAGGGTTCGGAAAAGGAAGTGTAGAAAACAACCTCTACATCAAGGTAACTCAAGATAGAATTTTATTAATTGAAGTTTATGTTGATGATATTATTTTTGGAAGCAATGATGACAGGTTAAGACAAAAATTTGAAAAGGATATGAAAAATGAATTTGAAATTTCATTACTCGGAGAACTGTCCTTCTTTCTGGGTCTTCAGATACGTCAAAGCAACCAAGGAATTTTTATTTCTCAAACTAAGTATATCATAGAAATGCTAAAGAAGTTCGGAATGGAAGATTGCAAACCAGTTACCACTCCTATGCAAACCAGTTGCAAGTTGAGAAAGGATGATGATTCAATGTCTACAGACCAGAGGAAATACAGGTCAATGATTGATATCTTACTATATGTGACAACATCGAGACGAGATGTAATGCGGGCAGTTGGACAGGTGGCACGATTTCAATCAACACCTAAGGAATCACATGTATTATAAGTGAAGAGGATTTTCAGATATCTCAAAGGAACAGAAGAGTTTGGATTATGGTATCCAAAAGGAAAGGATCTATCACTTATTTTCTACATAGATGCATATTGGGCAGGCTGCATTGATGACTGACGAAGCACCAGTGGAGTAGCGTTCTACTTGGGTGAGTGTTTGGTATCATGGTTAAGCAAGAAACAATATTCAGTATCCTTATCTACATATGAGGCAGAGTATATTGTAGTAGCAACATGTTGTACACAGGTTCTATGGATGAAACAAACTTTGACAGATATACATGTTGAGTATGATTATCCCATTCCAATATATTGTGATAATACAAGCGCCATCAGTATCTCAAAGAACCTGATGATGCACTCCAAGATGAAGCACATTATAATAAAGTATCACTTTCTACGGGAACATGTTGCAGAGAATAACATCATAATTGAATATGTGGGCACAAAAGAACACGTGGCAGACATATTTACAAAACCATTTCCAAGAGAAGCCTTTGAGTATCTTCGCCAGAGAATTAGAGTAATTTCTACTCCAAAATGAATTCTTTTGAATGCTTATGTTATATCTCTTAGATCTACACGAGGAAGAACCATAAAGAGGATAGTTCAGGTTGGGAGATCAGTTTCAGGAAGAGTTCAATCAGGGGGAGTATCCCCATGGACAGTTTAGTTAGGGGGAGCAACCCCAGATGGAAAGATACATTTTCCATTGATGACAAAGGGGGAGAGATTTATCATATGCATGCTTAGAGAAAGAGAACATAGGCATGGTTCCAGGGGGAGCATGAGTGATATGAATTAAATATTGCATCATAGTGTTTCCATCAATGCTAAAGGGTGATATTGATGATTATTTGGGTTGGTTGTCTGTTGGACACACCTACCACACTTAGAGGGGAGGTGAATGAGTGTGGGGCTCTTTTTCCCAAAACTTCCCTCTTGCACAAAACGTATCAATTAGCATTCAACATTTATTCATTACTCATTGTTGTCATTTATAACCAGTTAGATGTAGGCACATATCAGCAACATATATCAGCAATATACCATCAACAAGTCATCACCACAATGAAAACAAAGAACACAAGATGTATGTACAATTTTCTTTTTATTACGGACTTCAATCCTTGGGGTTTATCAGCAACAACTGAATATAGTACAACTCTACAAGAGCACCAGCTCTATATGCAAGACTCATCTTACATCCTCAGCACCAACTGAGATGAGGCAACAATCCTCAATAGATATCAATCTGTCAACATGTACACGACCTTTCATTAGTGCAGCCCGCGTGTGAACGTGCCCTGGCTCACTATAGCCCGCATGTGAACGTGCCCTGGCTCACTATAGCCCGCATGTGAACGCAGCCAGTGTATAATGCAACAAGCGTCTGCTTCTAAGCAACTAGTGTTTTGAATTTCTTCATATTCTTAGAACCCTTCTGTCTTCCACTGTCCAAACTGACCTACAACTAGTCACAACACATCCAAGCTCTCCAATAGCTTGCTCATGCTCCACATCAAATCAATATGAATGTTATCTCAATCATGTATAAATATCTAGTGTACCATAGAAATCATGTCACTACTGAATCACAAGAGTGATGCTCACTCCATCCATCAAATCAACCAAATTGACCCAGATCATAGAAGCCATACCAAGAATTCCCTAAGCATTCACAACATATCAAACACTAGTATCTATCAAGACAATAATGTAACCATACCAGTGTCTTAATGATAGATCTGAGGCCATAGAATGCAAATCTGGAACCTGCCTCATCATCTAAGAGCTTGGCACCAGTTCAAACACAAATCTCCATGATTTTCTTCAGTCCACGCTCCCTGTACATAGCCAGCCTGCGTGTACATGCACCCTATACACAGACAACCCGCGTGGGCATCAGAAAATAGGGTTTTCTATGAATCCGAAACTTTTGTCGTCAAGATATCCGACATTTCCGAAACTTTGATGCATCCATGAGATCCTCCTCTCGCTCTCTTCCTCAAAATAGATATTCAATCATGCTCAAGAGATACACACTAATAAGATGCTCTCACAAGAAGATCTCCATCAATATTCCAAAAGATATTCACAAGAAGCTCTCCATTGATCCACAAAAAGGATTCTCACCAAAATGTATTTTTTTTTTACAAGATATCCTAGCTTCTTATTTATACTTTCATCTTCTAGGTCACTTAACCCATTTTTAGGTTACTTAACCCATTTCTAGGTCACTTAACCTATTTTCCTTATTTTAGGGTTAACTACTTTCCATGAATAGAGAGTTATCCAATACTTTATCATTTAAATATTCCTTCTTGATTTTGTCACTTTACTTTATCATTTAAATAATCCATCTTGATTTTGTCACTTTACTTTATCATATAAATAATGATTTCTTCTTTTCAAGCACTTTTACTTCTTTGACCTTGGGGGCTTCAAGCCTTCATATGGGGGTCCTCCAACTTCATAAGACCATAACTCTCAAACTGTGAGGAGTTATGTGACATTCCGCATACCACCAAAAATGGCATGACAAGCACTATCCATATAGGATAGTTTCACCAACAAATTCATTGATCTTCATATTATTATTCCACATACAAGCATGGGTCCTCCAACCATTCCTCTAGGATAACCCAATCTGTAAAGTGTCTTCCCGTGAGGGCTTTCACCATAAGGGGACCACTTTGGAGTTCATCCATTTGTGCATCTTATCAACCATGATAAGACACTAATGATTCATCTTTCCATCGATTGGTTTCCACTTGGACATATATCATTCTCATCAAGGGCACCATATCAATCAATTACTTGACATCATTCAATGACATCAATCAAACCAAGCCATTTACATATGATCCAACAATCTCGCAAATAATCAAACCATTGGCATCAATGACAACATGATCCAACATTGTCATTGATGTCAACCCCTGAAGAAAGTCTGGTAGCACAAAGGTTTGGGCAATGGACCCGAGTTTGTTTGATGGATAATTGTATGAGTTTTGATATATTTGTAGGTAAGACTATTCCATATGGATATTACATGTCATGCCATTTCCNATTGATGTCAACCCCTGAAGAAAGTCTGGTAGCACAAAGGTTTGGGCAATGGACCCGAGTTTGTTTGATGGATAATTGTATGAGTTTTGATATATTTGTAGGTAAGACTATTCCATATGGATATTACATGTCATGCCATTTCCAGTAGTATGTGGAACGTCACATAACTCCTCACGGTTAGAGAGTTATGTCCATGTGAAGTTGGAGAAAGGTTTGGGTAATGGACCCAAGTTTGTTTGATGGATAATGGTATGAGTTTTGATATATTTGCAGGTAAGAATAATCTATATGAATAGTTTCATTCCATTTCCAATGGTATGTGGAAATTCACATAAATCCTCACGGTTAGAGAGTTATGGCCATGTGAAGTTGGAGAACCCTCATGAGTCATCTAGAAGCCCCAAAAGGTCAAAGTAGTGAAAGTGGTTTAAGAGATTTTAGAAGGTAAATAATAAAGTGAAGTGATGAGTGTAATATAAGTCAAAGTGAATACAAAATAAATTATTTAAATAATAAAGTTAATGGAGAAATTACTAAGTGGACAAGTAGTTAGAAGCGGGTTAACCCTAAAATAAGGAAAATGGGTTAAGATGGTTAAAAGGTAACCCCTTGAGGAAGCTACATGAAAGTATAAATAAGAGGCAAGGCTCTCTCATTTTAATCACAATTGATCATATTGAATATATACAGGTGATTGAGGTAACCAAATGATATCTAAGACGAATTTCAGAGGGAAGGTGAAGTAAAGAAGGCCGAAATTCAAAGGAGGATAAATGTTTTTGATGATGCTTTCTAAGGTATGTTATTTACATGTCATCTCACCATTTTCACCATAAACAATTTTATAGAATGATTCAGACCATGAAATTGGGAGGACATTGAGGAAACATATCCAAGTAGTTGTGATACAAATTTCAACTTATGGGTTGTTGTATTTTTGGAGTTACACGTCGTGGAAAATAGGGTTTGTGGCTAGTCCTGAAACTAGTCTAAAACATGTGTTTTGGGTAAAAACTTCATAACTTATTCATAACAGATCCAAATTCCGTAAAACCAAATGTATTAGTTATAGTACATTCTACAGTATTGTGTGTACAATTTTCAGATCCATACAAGAAATATTTCGTGTGGGGCATGCTCTACAAGTTCGCTCTCTAGAATAAGCCAAAATTCAACAAGGTATACCATTTTTTCTATAACTCCTTTTTAGAGAGGTTCCAAGTAGTGAAATCTGGAGGAATTGCATAAAATAAACTGAAGAATATTCTGTACCATTTCCAGATCTTTATTCACTACAGGTATATAGTTATGATTATTTCAAGTTAGGGTTTTTGACTAATCCAAAATTAGTCATGTGAGACTAAAGTAAAGTTTGATGAAAATGTTAGTCTCTTGTTGTTAAAGTTAAGGAAGCTTTGTAGGTATGTGATCATATACACCAGGTCTATTAGAGAGTTACAAATCAGATTTGGATGATGAAATTGATGAGGGATTTTGGTTGAGGTACATGTTGAGTACATGGTTGAGACAAGTAGTTGATGAGTTGGCACATACATGAGGTCTATAGTTGATGATGTAGGTACATATTGATGAGTCATAGTTTATGTGTATTTGATGCATGATTGGTACATATTTGGTGCATGGTTGATGCAATCATTTATGGTACAGGTTGAGATACAAGTTGGTGCATGGTTGATGCACTTGCTTATGGTACATACTGATTACAGGTTGTTTGGTACAAGTTGATGCATGGTTGATGCACTTGTTTATGGCACAGGTTGATTACAGGTTGATTGGTACAGGTTTTTAAGTGGTATATCTCACATTTATATTGTGACAGTGGTTCCATCATTATACTTCTATGTCAAGGCGATTGGACGAGGCAAGGACAGGTGGTTGTAGCCACCTTCTGGTTGTAGACGGAGAACATAGGGGGTTGTGACCTCCTTCTGGTTGTAGCCATAGAATTGGGGAGTTGGAGCTTCCCTCATGTTGTAGCCTAAGAAACTAGGGGGTTGGAGCCTCCTTCAGTTACAGCTAGAAAAGAAAGGAAGTTGGTGCTTCCAATGAATGTAATTCTTCAAGACATATAAGAAAAATCATTATGTGGTTTTCTCCCGCTTCGGGTTTCCACGTAAAAACACTGGTGTACTGTGTATTTGTATGATTGCTCATTTGTTCATTTTTTATTTACTCTGCAATTATTGGATGATAATGATACATTGATATAACACTTGCATTTTATGGCGAAAAAGGATTAAATTGCTCTATTATTGATTCACCCCCCTTCTCAGTAATCCAACATTAACATCATGCTAGTAAAACTTAGAGATGATGTAGTTTCCTGACTCGCATCATGATAGTACAACTTAGATATGATGCAGTAACATCATGCTTGTACATCTTAGAGATGATGCAGGGTAACTGATCTACATCATGCTAGTACAACTTAGATATGATGCAAACTCATCATGCTAGTACAACTTAGAGATGATGTATATGATACTCCAGATCATGCCAGTACAACTTAGATATGATGCATTCACATCATGCTAGTATAGATTAGAGATGATACAATGGATGATATGACTTGATGTGCACCATGCCAGATGAATTATGACTCAGATATGATTCAGGTTATGATATGACATGATATATTTGATGTAACTTTCCATTAGATAAAATTGGTCAACTTGAATACATTTAGTTGGTTGTTATGAATACCTCCCTAATTAAGAGGGAGTGTTGAAATTGTAACTATGGTCGGTCTTCATAATGTATATATTCAAAAAATAATGTGTGTACTTATAAAATTCATCCCTACTTGTGGCACAAATGGTGACCTAATCATGAAGAATGGTCCTTGTAGTCATGCGACACTCCGTTGAGTGTGTGAAAATTGCGGGACACATGTGTAGTCATGAGACCACTGGCATAGATTGTATGTCTTTGGACAGTATATGTGTGCTACTATAATGGTTGTGCACCACTGAAAATGACTACATGTCACTCGACAGTAGTTGTGTGCCACTAGCAGTGTTTGTGTTCCACTAGAAAATAGTTGTGTACTACTATGGATCAACACAGTCGTGTTCTATTGGATGGCATTGTAGTAGTTGTGTGCTACTAGCTGATTGCCATGGAGATTAGTAGACCACTTGGAGTAGCTGGATCAAGTCTTTTGGATACCAACTACATGACATGTATAAACACAATTGAATGGCCCTAGAAAGCATCGAGAAGACCTTCTCCTAGATTGGGTTACAGACCAATGGAGATAGGATACATTTATCAAAAGGGTGTACTTGTGATAAATGGGCCCAAACGTAGTCCTTCCTTGATCATGACAAGGAATAATATTAACTTGAGGTGCTTGAGGTGTTTTCCATGTGTCAGTTAACATCAAGTTGACATTCACTTACAAGGGTGTACCTGTGGTGAACAAAACTGATGTGGTCTTTGTCCTAGTCATGATGATTTGACAAAGAATGAAAAAGACTCAATATTCTATATTCTATCACATGTGGATCCAGAGTGAGCCCGATCTCATAAAGAGTCAATTGGATCATAGGGAGAGCTGTAGAGGGAGTTTCCCCTTGGTTCAGGTGGGAGAGAGACATCTCCCAAGACTCACAGACAAGTTTCATGAGTTTAGAGTGAAGTTTGTATACTTCAGAGATAAGCTTTGGCATGTTGAAGAATGTCTCCCTCATTGAGAGGGAGTGTTGAAATTTGGACAGCATCGAGAAGACATTCTTCCATATATATATATATGACATGAAATTTATAATACAAAGTATAAATATATATAATAAAAAAAAGTGTTATTTATTATTCATGGGACAGATTCTTTCATGGATGGTCACCATATGTTCCTTGTATATGGAGCACTCATCATTGTAATAATATATCGATCATATATCATCTCATATGAAAAATCAACACCTTTAACCATCAACTGACCTTCTCTCCTTACTTTAGAAACTCCTCCAATTACTTTAGGTTCTCTTATATGCTCCCTTCCTTATTCATCATGTTGGCATAGGGGCACACCCAAGGTTCACTCCAAGAACGCACCAACAAGCCCTAACTACTAGCCCTTTCGACAACACTTGCGAAGAAAATGCAGTCTCACCTAATGTAGATATGGGGGGGTTGCAGGACTTAGATGTCTAAAACCATGGGAATATCAAGTGGGTCTTAACATAATACAACGCAATATACCTAGCTCACTTATCACTAAAATCTACTCCACATTATATAGATCTGATCTCATCCAATAATGCAATAACAGTATATCAAAGACAAAGATAAAGCATCAATCACACACACATAACACCAGTTATACGTGGTTCACCCTCTCCCTAGGGATACGTCCATAGAACTGTGATTATGATATATTAAGGTAAAGCTTACAGTTCTTGTCTACACTCTCTGCTAGCAGATCTTCTTCTTCTTCTCTCTTCCTCTCCCTTTCCTACGCACCCAACTGCAGGACTTGATCTTCGCACCCAGCTGAAGATCTTACAATTCTAGAAGGCTCTTACTCTCAGCACTCCCCTCACTCACAATACAATATTATCTCAATGAACAACAATCAAATATCAAAGCTCAACAACAGTATCGACCTAACCCAGGTCCTCTCGACCTCTATTTATACAATATAGTCCCTTACCGACAACCTTAGGTTGATACCTAGGTGTAAAAACCCTAGATATATAAACCCTAGGTGTCTAAAACCCTAGTTCAACTTGACCCGTTTTTCCTGGGCTTCAACTTGTCTCTCCTTTCTTCCTGCTCGGTGCTAACGATGGATTTTCCCACTATCTGAGTTTTCCTTGATCCATATAACTTGCTTATCTGTCATCCCTGATCTCCTTATCCAATGACTAGCTTCCTTGGGCTTCGCTCCTTCTTTTCTGCTCTTTTGCTTACTTTGACCCAGTAATAGTCACTGTGTCTCCCGCGAAGTTCGCATTTTACCTCTTCTTCCTCGATCTTCGCTTGATTCCATATCGAAGGGCCAACAGGCCCCCAA
>ML788893.1:610433-665064 GCA_009831015.1 Picea engelmannii
TAGATTAAGTGAAAATTGAGTAAATTCAAATTTACTGTTCGATTTTAATTATATGGTAGTTTAAATTAAATAACGGTCACTACAGTGCATACTGTCTTTTCTGTGTCTGGTACCCAGTTTCAACTGCACCTGATACCTAGACCCTTTTCCTCTTATTTTTACTGAGAGTTGCGAGGCAGCTGGTTGTCATAGTACAACTTCAGCCGACTCCCATTTACCGACCCTTACTTCCACTCTTCGTTCAGTGTCTTCAGCTGGGCAGCTCCTCCTTCTGTAACATAGGCGATCTCATATGGTCCCAGCCAATGCGTTCTAAACTTCCCTGGTTGTTTTATAAACTTACTTTCATACACCATTACTAAGTCACTTTTCTTGAATTCCTTCTTCTTGATGTGCCTGTCATGGTAGGACTTCTCTCTATCCTTCTGAACCTGTTGATGAAATCCTGCAAAAAAATTGTCTTCTTCTAGTTCAACCAACTGTGCAAGCCTCTCTTGAACAACTCCAGTGTTGTTCATATCTGTAAAGGCAGCAATTCTTAAGCTTGGCACCAGGTATTCCATTGGGACAACAACCTCAAGACCGTAGACTAGCTTAAAAGGGGTCTGCATGGTCAGTTTCTTGCAAGTGGTTCTACAGGCCCAAAGTACTGCAGGTACTCTTAAATCCCAGTCATCTCTGTTCACATTACAAATCTTTGTCAGTGTTGTCTCCAAGATATTGTTGAATGCTTCGACTGTTCCATTTACCTAAGGATGATAAGGTGTGCTCTTCTAATGGTAAATGGTAAACTCCTCAGTCAATGCTTCGACTGTCTGATTGATGAAGTGTGTGCCTTGGTCACTCATAAGGATCTTGGGACATCCAAACCTGGTTATTATTTCATCAAATATAAATCGTGCAGCTGTAGCTGCACTACAGTCCTTGACTGTTGATAAATCAGTCGCGGTAATGATATACCTTGCTCCTGTGCGCTTCCCTAGTGGGTTGATTTGTCCCACGAAGTCAATGGCCCATTTTTCAAATGCTTGTAGGGTCATCTGTGGAGCTAATGGAATTACATCTCTTCTGGATGGTCTTCCAACTCTCTGGCACACATCGCAGGCTATAACATAATCTTTAGCATCTCTGTGTAAGGTAGGCCACCAAAGGCTAGCTTGCAGAACCTTATGTGCAGTTGCTTTCCCTGCATAATGTCCTCTTGCGATACCTTCATGAGATTTTGCGAGGATCAATGGGCGTTCTACCTCCATAACACATCTTCTTAGTATCTCATCAGGTCCCATCTTGTATAGTTGACCCACTATCGGTGAAAAGTCTGCAGCACTCACTACTAGTTGTTTCTTCTCAGGAATTGTATACTCACTAGGTGCCATTCATGTTAACAGGAACTGGACTATTTCTGCAAAGTGGTCATTGGTTTTTCTGATGGTGAGCAGTTGTGCATCCAACAGTGTATCCTCCAAACTGGTGGGTTCTTCTCCATGTTCCAACCTCAACAAGTGTTCAGGGCCCTTGTTCATTCTTCCTGGCTTAACTATGATCTCAAAATCATATTCTTGAAATAGCAGAAGCCATATGCATATTCTCCCACCCAACATTGGATTGTGGACAAGGTACTTCAACACGGAGTGATCTGTGAACATTTTAAAGTGTCCTCCCAATAAGTAGTGGCGGAATTTTTGTAGCGCATACACCATGGCCAATCCTTCTCTATCTATGGTGGTGTAGTTAATTTCTGCTGTGGATAACTTCCTACTAGCGAAGGCTAACGGGTGATCAATGTCTCATGTTCTCAGATGTGCTAACACAGCTCCTAAGGTAATGGACGATGCATCGACATGTACATGAAATTATTTTCTCCAATCTAAAAAGACCAGAATGGGCGTAGTGACCATCTTCTATTTCAGTGTGTCAAAGCTCTGTTGGCATTCATCTATCCAATCAAATATGCATTCCTTCTTCAGCAGGTTCTCCATCGGTGTTGTAATTTGGGCATAGCCTTTAATTAATTTCCTGTAATATCCAGTGTGTCCTAGCGTAGTGCACAGCTGTTTAACTGAATTCAGAGGTGGCAAGTCAACAATAATAGCAATTTTAGAGGGATCTATCAGCAGTCCCTTCTTACACACACTATGCCCTAACAGAACTCCAAATGGTGAGAAGAAGATGCACTTCTTCAGATTCAAAGCAATTTGGCACTACCTGCACTTATCCAACATTAGTATTAGGCATTCAATATGGTTTTTCAACAAACTAAACACATACCACTCATCAAAATATGCTTCTAAAAATTTACGCAAAAAATCTTTAAATGCTTCAACCACCCCCCTGGAGAAGATGGTTGGGGAATTCTTTAGTCCAAATGGAATCACTGTATATTGGTAAGATCCCCATTTTGTGGAAAATGTGGTCTTGCGGTGGTCCTCCTTGGCAATCCGGATCTGATGGTATCCTGAAAATCCATCTGTAAAAGAATACACCTCCTGGCCTCCTACGTTGTCTAGTACTTCCTCAATGAATGGTGTAGGGAAAGGGTCATGCAGACATTTATCATTCAGTTTCTTGAGGTCTACACATATCCTTCTTTCACATGTCTTCTTGTCTTGTACCACTATAGGTCTGATCCACTCTGATTCTTCAACAAGTTCAATAATCCCTGCTTCCATCATTCTGTCGAGCTCAATCTTCACTTTTTCCTTGTATTTTGGGTTCAATCTATAGGGTCTTTGCTTGACTGGCTTCACGTCTGGTTTCAAAGGTATCCTCATATCTCCCATAGGTCCTTTGATTCCCTTCATATTAGTGAACTTGGTTGGAAACAAGTCCTGATATTCATGCAATAGCTCTGTAATCTTGTCAATGGTAGCAGCATCCCAATAATCTCCGACATTGGCAAGCTTCAGTGTCTCCTCTATTCCAATATTGACCTTTTTTATCTTGATTGACTGACCAATAAATGGTATCACAAATCATGGTCCTTTCACATCTCTTTGGCCTTCTGTCTCAATGATGTTGACCTTCCTTGGATCATCATCATCATCTACATTAATGTTGTAATAGCCCTGTAGTTTTTGTAGAGGCATAGTCTACTCGTCCTCTTCTTGTTCCATAGGGGGACTAGCTACCTCTTCAAATAGTTTCTGACTCACAATATGTAATTCTTGGTCTACTGAAGGGTATTCACTCTTAAATAGAAAGGTGGTGATAAAATTCTGAATCATACCTTCCCAATCTGCAGTGACAAGGTGCAGCTCCACTTGAAGGTACCAGTTGATAGGTGTGGTGTCTAGTGTGTTGATGAATTTGTGCACCCATTTCTCTTATGGAATATCACTCTAGGATTCTTCACAGCTTCTCACATGGTCCTTTGGGCAACTTCAATCGGTATACCTTACTTCGCAACTTTCTACTTGGGCTGAGAACCGCGTTGTCATCAAGGTTCGACATTGTACCCAGTCTGTAATATTTCTTTTTTGCATCCCCCACCATCTTGCTGGTGTAGATTTCAAGGCCTCATCCATTGCCAATAGTCTCTATTGCGTTGTTAAATTTTCTTCAAAGTCCAACAAGAATGTCTTTAATGGATTCAAACCATCAAAGTTGGGTAAGTTTCTCACTATTGTACCAATCCAACAAACTTCTCTGGTCAGCCTGGCACACCTTCTTGTGGATACTTCATACATCATATTTTTCCAATTTTCCAATGCTTCTTCTGAGTCTAATGAGCATACACTGTCACTTAGCCAGTTGATATTCCCATCAGCCATAGGGTTAATGTAATCCTATTGTCTGGCTGTCATTTTGTGGATATTCTCCAATTCATATGTGTGGTCTTCTTCTCTAATGGGTTCTGTGTATCTCTAACCTTCATCTGGATATAAAGGTGCAATGACCCTTAGGCCATCTCTTTCAAATGTCATACGTCTCTTCTTCAAATCAACAACAGTAGAGTTGTTGAAGGCCCAATCAATTCCTAACAACGTCGGGTAAGGTCAGTTGTCATCAACAATTTCAATGACCTCAAAATCTGCAAAGGTCCTCACTCCGTCGATGTCCACAAGGACATGCTCCAGTCATCCAAATGGGCTGACAGATTGTTGATTATCCATCATAAGCCTTATAGGGGAATAGACTAACTTTGGTTTTCCCATCAGGGCCCAAGTTTTCTTTGTCATGGCATTAACCTCCGACCCTAATTCGAGGACCACATAGTCTATGTCATACTCTCCTATCTGAGAATTCAAGTGTAATTCTTTGTTTGTCCTTCTCCTTTTCCCAATTTGGTGCACTTCCCTATTTAGCAAGGGGTCTATCTTTCCTAGCTCATATTGCTTGATTAAATTTTGAAGTTCCCTTACAGTGTTTTCATCTTGGATTAGCTTAATACAAGTGTACCGGTGGCATTCCATATTCTCTTACTTTTGTCCATGTTCTTGATGATGAGCTTTGATCTCTTCTGAATTCTTTCCTTGCATCTTCAAATGTTCATCTTTCTTTCTTGGCATCAAAATTTTGAGTCTTCTCCTTAGCTTTTATGACTCTCGAGTCTTCGATAGTCTTTCCCTGGGTCACTCTATCTTCTCCTGTAATAGTGCCTCCTCGAGTAATAGCAGCGAATCTCGGGTCTTCTCTGCGAGGTTCAACATATATCAACTGCACTTGTGGGTTCTACTAAGGTCCTCGTCTTTCTTGGAGCTTAGCCAGCAGCACAGGGAAATCTTCTATAACATGCTCAAAAGAGTTACAATAACTGCAAGTAGTACAAGGGTTCTGACAATCCTTTGATAAATGTCCCGGCTGCGCGTAGTTATAAAAAATTACCTGTCCTCGGCCTCAGCCCATTCCTCCTCCTCGTCCTCATCCTCTGTATCCACCACGAGGATTGAAGTTTCCTCTTCCTGGGGATTTGTACTACGTAGTGTTTCCTTCTTGATGCACTTCGCCTTGGATATTGTATATGTCTCTTGATCTTTCATGCATAAGTTCAAAGGCCCTACAATCTCTATCATCATGCCCTACTGACTTACATAAGGTGAAATATAGGTTGGTAGGTGTCTGAACATACTTCTACATGCAATAGCACTCACCAGGGCGATGTCGGTTTCTGCATACTTTGCACCAGGGCAACTTGACTTGCTTCAAGGGGCTCAGATCTCCTGAGGCCAAATATTCATGAAATACAGGGCAGTGTTCCTTATCATGGCCCTCGGATCTGCATCTAACACACCAAATGTCTTCTCTTTTGTCCTTTCCCTTATCCTTCTTTATGTCTTCGACCTATAAAGACAAACTGGTCAGCTGGCTCAAGATCTTGCTCATACCTGAGCTGGATTCTCCCATAGGGGTTGATTCAAGCTTCATGGTGATCTTTGGTGCCTCAGACTGCGAAGCAATTTTCTATTGCATCAGAGGAACTCTGATGTGTGGTAACAACACAACAATGAACCATTCTTTGTTTTGTTCATCTAGGATCTTAAAATTTAATCGGCTTGTTAAGGTCTTGAATCTCTGATCGAATTCCTATACAAGTTCGTCAACCTTCTGTTTGATCTCCTTCAGCTCCATAATACATTGTGACTCTGATTTGGGTTTCTTGAATTCTGCAATCAACGCRTTCTTGATCTCATTCAATGGTTGGGGTTGTGCAAGTCCTTAGACAAGCTTCATGTACCAACTCAGTGCRCAATCTCTAAGAGTAGTGTTGAACTGGGTTCTTTTGACTGCCTCATCAATGACATTCTTAATATTCCACACAGCTTCACACAGGAACTAGTGTTGATCTGGGTCTTCAGATCCATCCCCTCTAAATATAGGGAACCTCATCTCATCCTCCATAGAGCTACCTGGGTTTCCTTTCTGAGTAGATGTTGAACTACACACTCAGAGGACTCTGATGACTTTGATTTCCTAGTGTTGTTGAAACAACATGAGGGTTAATGATACTTACTTCAGCAGTCTTCTTAGTTCCTGATTTTTCTAGCTCGTCCTGGCGAGGTTCTTCAGTTGCTCCTTCCTCTGGCCTAGAGGGTTCTGGACGATCTTCATCTGTTAGATCTGCCTCTTCCCCACTGTAGAAACCTTCTTCTTCATAGTTTTTCTTAAAGAGGTTCCCAAGGTGAACCCTTCGAAATGCTCTTCCACTGCGTGTATGTCCCGCCTCTGTGTCGTTGTCGTTGTCTGAATTCATGAACATCAGCCTTTTCAGATCTAGCCAGTCTACTGTATCTTCAAGATGTGGTTTTCATGCAAGAGCATCTTGATTCTTAACTTCAAAAAATGCAAAAATTTCCCTCAGGGTCCTTTGAAAAAGTGTCTCTCGGCTTGGCTATATGATTCTACTCTGTCAACAGCAAATTCGGTGATATACCCTCCAATAGTACTATCAAACCAATGCTCTACTTCTCTTGATACAATGTTGTCAACTCTTTTAACCTTCTAGATCAGTGCCGATGTCCAAACCATAGGGGGTCTAGATCTAATCTTGAACTAGGTATCAGCTAACCTAGCCAACCACTCAAACAACTTCTGATGGATTCCTCCAAATAAGATCTCATGGATGTCGGTGAAAATGTATCTTTGTAGCCAATATTTAGTATTCAGATTAGGGTTCTTGTTTTGAGCTTCAACGAAGTCTCTCTCTTGATCTTCTATCCACTTTTCAGTCTCTGTCTTTGATGGGAACCACCTTGACATTCCCTCACGAATATTCTGGTCCTAGCAACAGAACCATTTGTTGGCACAGGGACAGACCCAAGTTTCACTCCAAGAGAACACCAACAAGCCCTAACTACTGGCCCTTTCGGCAACACTTGCGAAGAAAATGCAGTCTCACCTAAAGTAGCTATGGGGAGGTTGCGGGACTTAGATGTCTACAACCAGGGGAATATCAAGTGGGTCTTAACATAATACAACGCAGTATACCTAGCTCACTTATCACTAAAATCTACTCCACATTCTATAAATCTGATCTCATCCATTAATGCAATAACAGTATATCAAAGACAAAGATAAAGCATCAATCACACACACATAACACCAAATATGCGTGGTTCACCCTCTCCTTCGGGATACATCCACAGAACTGTGCTTATGATATATTAAGGTAAATCTTACAGTTCTTGTCTGCACTCTCTGCTAGCAGATCTTCTTCTTCTTCTCTCTTCCTCTCCCTCTCCTGCACACCCAGCTGCAGGACTTGATCTTTGCACCCAGCTGAATATCTTACAATGCCAGAAGGCTCTTACTCTCAACACTCCCCTCACTCACAATACAATATTATCTCAATGAACAACAATCAAATAACAAAGCTCAACAATAGTACCAATCCGACCCAGGTCCTCTCGACCTCTATTTATACAATATAGTCCCTCACTGACAACCTTAGGTCAAGACCTAGGTGTCAAAACCCTAGACATACAAACCCTAGGTGTCTAAAACCCTAGGTCAACTTGACCCTTTTTTCCCAGGCTTCGCCAGCTTGTCTCTCCTTTCTTCCCGCTCGGTGCTAACGGTAGATTTTCCTGCTATCTGAGTTGTCCTTGATCCATATACCTTGTGTATATTTCATCCCTGGTCTCCTTATCCAACGGATAGCTTCATTGGGCTTTGCTTCTTCTTTTCTTCTCTTTTGATTACTTCGACCCAGTAATAGTCACTGTGTCTCCCGCGAAGTTCGCATTTTACCTCTTCTTCCTTTATCTTCGCTTGATTTCATACCCAAGGGCCAACACATCACCTCCTTCAACACCTAGTATCTTTGGTAAACCTCCTTCATCTTGTTCAACCACCACTTTTTAATTGTCACATCCCTTTTCAATACTCTCTATGCTCTATGCAGAGCTTGTGCTTCCTCCATGGTACCATTTCTCCCCTATGTACCAACTTTTTCCAGCCCCATCTCAAGTCACCCCCATGTACTAGGGATTATGTTGCGATAGTTGGTGGGTTGAAAGCCATATATTTCTCCTCTGCTAGAAACATCTTCACACAAGTTGAAACTTCTTCACTAGTCTTCCATGAATTCCCTTCTTGAACTTCTCTTATGCTATTGAAAAACACTGATTCAACTCTATTGTGAACTCAATGATGTTTCCTTCTATATTCGTCTTCACCCAAAAATTAATGGCCCTTTTATCTATAAACTACCATGGATATTTCATTGGAACAATTTGTCACAACAGATCTTAAACTACTCTGAAATCTTAGATTATGCAATTTATTTCCTTAGATCCCAGATTACTTATTACTAACTTATTTCTTAGATTTATGAAAACAACTGAACACATAAATGAAAGAACATGAAAAAATATGCACATCATTCACACCATTGAACACAAGATGTATCCTGGGAAACCAAATACGGGAGAAAACCCAGCTAGAAGGTGAGGCCTTTGCTCTGCTCTCTTTTCTTCAATTATGGAAAGTAAGTACAAAGAAAGAGGCACTCACTATGGAGTTTCCTTTTGACATTGTGGCCTGAACGACTACTATAGAATCTCCTACGTCCTCTTTTATTCTCTAAAAATACCACTTCTTGGATGCTTTACTCAACTATCGAACAAGTATAATACAAAAGAAGGGAACCCTTTCTCCTTCTAGCGGTCTAATATTTAACATAACCCGATAACCATCTAGGTTTAGGGTTTTAACTTCCTCAACCCTCAATTGGTGATAAGGTTTGGAACTTCTAGAATATTCTTGAAAATCCATGCATCGTTGTCCCCACACGTTTGAGTAATGGGGGATGATGTGGCATCCACTCGTACCATGGTGGTCAACACAGTAGGTCAACTTGCAGGAGGCATAACTTTCGCATACGAACTTCATTTGAGGTGACTTTTGCATCATTGGAAAGGTATCAGAGTGTAGAATGTCGTTGAGGGTATGTGTGAGAATTTTGAACACTATAACCCCAAAAATTGTCATTTGATGCCTCAAAATGGCTCCAAAATGTTCATGACCCCAATTTTCTAAACTAAGACCTACCACTAAAATGGCCTTGCAAGCCAATTCCTCCAATTTTCTCCACTCATAAAGTACCAAGATAGATGAAAAATTATATGATGATCCAGTCTAGATCACCCTTGCAACCTCATGATTAAACCTCTATAGCACAACTAGGTTATGTATATTCCACTAGATCTCTCTCATCCATTTCCATGCTAGTTGCTAGTGCTCTCCCAATCTCTTCAATGATTGAATAATACCACTAGGAACTCTACCAAGAATATTTCATAACTATCATGGTTATCATGCATCCATTGAGATCAATTTCCCTTAATGTATTATTTCTCAAAGCAGTCAATCTACTGCAACAACCAATCCTCTATGTAGCTTTGAATTAGATCACCAATCACGCTATTAGAATTCCATATAGATGCAATGTCCCAAAAACAAGATGCACTCCAAAACACAGCCATGCATAAGACAAGTAAATCAAATTATCGTTAATGCATACATGGGATTTCATTGAGTGAGATCGAGCAAGCTCAATATATGATGAGAAACACAAGTATGCATTCAATCATAAGGAAAATCCAATAGACAGGTATGCTCAATCATCTTATGCATATTAAAGGCATATATGAAGGTAAGCTAAAACAAGTAAATCTCTTTGAAGATGAAGCTTAACATGATTTTTAAGGAAAAAGGGGTGTTCCTAATTCTGTGAACCTGGGGCTAGTTGAGGCCTCAACAAGTTACTAGACATACAATATTGTTCTTTGTTTGCATTTTTATAGGTGCAAAAGTTCCCATCTATGTTGGCATAGGGACATCATTTCGCATTGAATATAACGACAATGGATGTGTCACACTTCACTATGGAGTGGAGGTCAAATTTGACCAATATAGTGAAAGGTAGGATATGTTGGAAAAATACAAGATATCATGTAAGTGGACTTCTCATCTTTCCAATAATTTAATATTAGGTGCAGGTGATGGTATACCTTCAATTATAATAATGTAAAAAAAAAATCATAATAATGGGCTAATATCTATCAAATTTAAAAAGATGTGAGATGACAAAATAAATATTATAAACATGATATTCAATCTTCAAAAATTCATCATAATAACATAAAAATATGGTTAACAAGGTTTTTTTAATAATGATTTTTCACCTATAAAAAAAAAAAAATTGGTAATTTAAAAAAAAATAAAAATTAAGAGTTAGCAATTATTTTTTATAAAATGTCAACTATTTTTTTTTACAAAATATACTTGATTGACAATATTCATAAAAATTTACATGAATTAATATTAAAATATGTGTTTTTTTTATTTACTATTCATTTACATTATCTACATACATGATTTTATCCAATGAGGATATTTACTTTGAATACTATCTTAAGATATAATATTTCATTCCTTAAAGTTTTCTCTAATATATTTTTTTAACTTTTCATTTTATTTTTATTTTTATAAATTTAAAAAATAAATAATTTTTTTATTTAGATAAATAAATATAAATATTGAAATAATGCAATAAAATTAAATTTCTATATTCATCTTTTCAATTATAATTCAATGGTAATAAAGAATATATGAAATAATACAATATGTATATGAATGGTTTGGTTTTATGAAATCAAATATTTACTTAGAATACTATCTTTAAATATAATATTTTATTTTAAAAAAAAATCTAATAATTATTTTAAATAAAATTTTCATTTTATTTCTATAAATTTAAAAAATAATATAAATGATTCGAACAATGAATATGAAGAAAATTGAATTTATATTTTCAACTTTTCAAGTATAATTTAATGATAATAAATAATACATGAAATAATTACTTTACATAAATGTAAAGGCATTCAACTTTCAAAGTAGAGACGATAAGTCCAAATCTCATGGAAGACTCCTTATGATAAAAGTGACCCCGTGTAAAGTATTAATCCTAATTTATTAAATTAAATTCATGGAGACATGTTAATTCAATGTAAGTAAAAAAAAATTCACGACTTCCAACGAAAATTTGTAGTATTCTTGAGTTTGGGATAATTAATTTCTAAAGTAGTGTCCCGAAGATTTCGATAAGCATTCCATATGAAAGAATCCTAGTAAATAGTTATTTTTGAGTAAAAAAGTAAAGAGTAACACAACTTTTTTATCGAGTTAAAAAGTGAAAAATTGTTTCTTACTATACAAATTAAATTAGTAAATTATATTTGTAACAAAATTATTTTAATATTTTATTTTTTTTTGGATTGGTGGTATCCACAACCAATATCGAAGTGCATTGCACACTACTTAAATGTGCAGTCTAACATCAACTAATTTACACCTCCGAGGGCAATATCTTAAATTTTATTAAATTAATGGATATAATGTAATTTTTTAAAACAATATTTCATTTAAATGATAAATTTGTTTAAAAACATTTATAATATTTATTATTTATAATTATAATTATAGATTATAAAAAGTTAATTTTAATAATTATAAAAAAAAATGTAAGAGAAGTAATATTTATGATATATGGAAAATTAAATTTTTGATAGATTATAACTTATTTTAAATTTATTAAAATATTTATTTAAAAAAAAAAATATGTGTAAAGGAAATAATATTTACGATGTTTAATTGTGTTTAATTGTGATTTATGGAAAATTTATTTTTTGATTTGTAAAAAAAGATTAAGATAATTTTTTTGTTTATTATGATTGAATGTTATTTGTAAAAATTGAATATATGTGAAGTTTGGGGTATGCAATGAACAATGAGGTGGAGATTTTAGCAATTTTCCATGACTTCAAATTGTTAAAGGAGAAAAGAGTGAGGGGACTCCTTGATTGTAATTTGATCCTTATCTCAAAAAAATCCATTACAAAACCTTGCTCTCTCATCTCGCTAAGAGGATTATCACTCTACCTTCTCTAAAATTCTCTTCTTCTAGGTTTTAAGAACTCAAAACAAAGAGGTTAAAGTCCATGCAAAACTTACTATGATTTTAAGCGAAGGTTTTGTCATGGTAAATTAGGGGGAGGGGGTGCGTACTTCTTGTCCCTTCCATGAAATCTTTCACATTAAGGTAGGGAAATCCTTTTGATAACAAATGTCCTTGTATACATCAAAGAAACGATAAAGAGTTAAGATCCCCTTAGTCCTCAACAATCCTTATTGCTTATTAACAAGTGTGGGCTTTTATTAGCAGTATGATGAGTCTACAAGACTTTGTGTGTGGGTTAAATGAGTTGAAAGCTCTATAAATGTTTCAATTTGTTGATTTTGAATGACCCCCTAGTCGATGTAGTGTAGTTGCAATGGCAACATATGGGAATGCCCTAGTCAGTGTCATTTCAGGTGAGCTTTAGTGGATTCCTGGGGTGATTCATTGTGTTATGAATGCCTTGGTCTAGCTTTCTTTCTCCTCGATAATGATCATGGCTCGCTATCACTACAAGCACAAATGTTGTGTCCTATTTTATTTATATGAGGTTCAACGAGGCTTGTAGTAAGGTGTGAGAGAGATTGTTGAAGCTCACTATAGTTTAAGGAACTCAACATTACAGTAGAATTGATGAAAAAGGACTGTAAAAGGAAATTGGGGGATGAAAATCGTATTAGGGATGACTATGTAATGGAAATGACTTCAAAATTATTAGGGCTTAAGCAAATGAAGAAGGAATTATCCACCTTCATGTTGGTGTCTTATTGGAAATACTTGGAAATTGAAGTTTACTTAGATTCTTTGAAATAATTGGTCAGTAGGATTGTGGATCATCTTCACCTCCCACAAGAGGTAATTTAGTCTCCTCCCCTTTCAATCACCACTTCATTTGGAGACCCTTATATTAGTGGCTTCTTGTTGGTTAATTTAATGGACATAGAAAGGGTTAGTGCAATCCGGGTTCGACTCTAGAGGATTAATTAAGTGCAGTTAACCTTAAGGATCATTTTGTCGTGGATATGCACATGGAGGATACAATGTGAAGGCTTAAACGGGCCCAAATGTTGATTCCCTTTATAAACGAAATTTCTAGTTTTCTTTTATATTTTTGTAATGTTTTTTCGAATTATTTTGTAAGTGTTCTAAATTGTATGACAATACACCCGCCAACACTATATAAACTTGACTATGATACACTATAACAAGAAATTTTAACTAAAGAAATACATCTTTTTGTTACTTGGTTGCTATCAAACTTTTGATTCCACCTTTTTCTAATAAAGATCTATCCATTACTCTGAACAAAATATTAAATCATTTTTGTCAAACAATTTTATAAATATACTATTTATTTATTTAATATAATATTTTTGTTATCTATATTAGTCTGTGTTGACTTTATCATTATATTTTATATTTAATCAAAATAAAATGTATTAAATTTTAATTTAAATAAAATAAAAATTAATTTAATTTAATTTAAATATTAGATAATAAAATTACACTTAACTTTATTGAGATTGAAAGTTTGTTTAAAACATTTTTTTTTTAAATAAAAAGAGAGGGGCAAAGCCTATTATAGCATATCACATACAAAAATAACATCTATTTCTAGGTTGTCAACTGTTTCGCTAAATTAATAGAAACTGGGACAGTTGGCAACCTTGGATGTCTATGTCGAAAAAGGGTGATCCACCATTTGTTCTGCCAAGAGGAAACCAGGGCAGGTGGCGGCCTATAGTCTTTACATTAACCATTAAAACTAGACTGGACTTGGAACTGAACAAAAAAGAGTTTAGAATGACACCAAACCAAAACCAGAAAGAACTTCAAGCCATGAAATTATCCGCTAGCACCAGAAGAAGCTTCGCTAGGGTCTTCGTTGTGCGGTTTGTTCTGAGTTGGCAGGGCATAAGGTCTTGCACACGTCGGACATTTTTTCCCCGTTAGTGCATTGGAAAATGCTTCATACAACATATCGATGCATTGGTGAATGAGTATGCCACGGTGAACCTGATCTGTCATCTGGCTTCTCAGATCAAACACTAATTCCAATTGTTTCAGGTGGAAGAAGGGTGGGGGGCACACCATGGTTCGGGTACAATCGAGATAGGAGGTGGTGCTAAGACCTTTCCACCTTCCCTCATCGTGCCACCCAGACCCTCCACAACCTCGCCTGTTAAAGCCTACACTCTGTCCTGTGCTCCATTCTTGTGCTCCATCATCGTGCACCATCCATGTGCGCCTTCCTGCTTCCCAAGGTCCCCATCTCTCGCTGTGACACTGGAAGGATCGTAGTCCTATGAAAGTAGAGCGTCCTGAGAGTCCATCTGGAGGAATTCCTCTGTGAATTCCTCTTCGACGATGCAGATGTGGACCTCTTCTATCTTCGCCTCCATGGTGCTAGTGTTGTGGTGAATCGTAGTGGTTGGCTTAGTATCTTCCACGAAGAAGCTGCTTGGGGGTTGCCAATTCTCTGGCACAATGAAGAGAAGGGACTCCGGAGGGATCTGGATGGATTCCTCTGGGGTTACTTCCTCCACGTAAGCCATTGGAGGCGACCTGGATATCCCACCTCTGCGTGTTGCCCGAATTCTCTAAATGTGGGCTATGGAGAGTGTCCTCTCTAGCATCTGTTGCCTCCTCTATCACGCTGCCAAACTATGCCAGGTAGGGCCGCAATGCGGCCTACCTCTCTCCCGTGGCATCGAGAAGGTAATGTTGATGGCAAGCTTGCAAGAGGTTTTGTTGAGGCTACACCAGAACACTGAGTTGCTTGTCTGGTGTAGGTCAAGGGAGAAATGGTGAAGGTTGGTGTATTGTTGGGTAACAATGAGGAGGGGCAACATGACTGCTTCCATTATCGACCCCCAACCATTAAATTTCCTTGTCGTCACTCTACTCACACGGGGGAGTCGTCCTTCGGCTCTTAGCTGCCAGTTAAAGTGGGCTCCCATTATTAATGGAGAGGGGATGGGAGCCAACCTGCCATATTTATGGATTGGCTTGGGTTGATGTTACGTTGCCCTTATGTGCTATGTGGAACCCCATTCATAATTGTTTAAAACATATTAATGCTAACTACAACTATGTGTTAATAGAACTTAAAAAAATCCTAACCTTAATAGATGTTCCTAATATATGTTCCTTAATAGATGTTCTACTTTATAAGAAGGACCATTGACATTCGATCTACACACATCAAAGATTTCTAAGTTAATTACTTCTTACTTCAAAAGTTATTGTAAAGAATCCTTGCAACCAATCAACTTGCATTGAATTACTAGTGGGTAGTTATTATTTATTTTATATTTTCTTTTTAGAAAATGAGCATTATCATTATGGAATTTGACATTATAAATTTGATATTAGATTTAGTAATTTTAAATAAATATTTCTATTGAAATTGAATTAAATTTAAATGTTTAAATTTATGTAGGTGGAAAAAATAAAGTTGAATGAAGAAAAGTGAGAATATTGTATTAAAATCTAATTCTATATATGCATAATGTTTATGCAACGCAAATAATTTATATTATTTTTATTATTATTTTATTTATAATAGTGATATATAATAATAATATTTAGTGAAAAATTACATTCCTTTTAGTTGAATATTATATTAAGTTAAAATTTCAATTAGATGTTTTAATAAATTTCATTTTATTTAGTAATAATAAATTTATTTTTATAAGATCAATATTAGAATTAGAAGGGGAAAATATGGATCTTACTTGGAGGTTATAGGAGTGTAGTGGTTAGGGTTTGGTCTTAGCTGACCATGGGCTTTCCTTTTGGCTCTAATGGTTGTCTCATCCCCTCCATTATGATCAACATTATTTCATCTCATCCTTTTCTACAATTTTATCCTATGGGGAAGACCATTAAATTGAGTTTCTCTTTCTACAATTTTATCCTATGGGGAAGACCATTAAATTGAGATTCTCTTTCTATGGTATTGAAAATGATGACTCCCCCTTTTCACCCTCTTGTTGGTCACTAGGGCCTCTTGCTAATGAGGTTTCACTCTTTATGTTGGTAGTGTGGCATCCATCTTAGGGGATGTAGGTGATTCATTCAAAGAGGTGGTTAAAAATGGACTTCCAAGTGGATCTCAACACTCTAGATATCATATGGTTAAAGAGGTTGCAATCTTCTATATTCCCACAATAATAATAATAACAATAATAATAATAATCTATTTTTAATGTCATGACCAAGCCACACCAAATTGGTGTATGAGACCCCCTTGTTTGTGGGACAAGGGACTCCCTCCGCCCATCGATTTGACTGGTAAAGTCTACAGAGGTATACATAACCTGATGTTGTAGATCAAGATTCTTTTTTATAAAGACAATGCTCTCATTTACAAGTTTAATGTCCTATGACCAAGATTAGTATATCTACACCAATGGATCTTATGTGTCTAGAAGTTGGAAATCAAAGAAGAGGCTTTCATCTACCCCTATGCTAAAGGCTTCTTCATTGTGGAATTTGACTTAGAAAAGAGTTGATACCAAATCCTCAACTTAAGTCCTTGGTTCTAGGGTAACTCCAATTTTTGCATGAAGGTTTGGAATCCTTCATTCAATCCATCTACAAATTATATTTCAACGACTTTGATTTGGGTAATCTTTCTAATCTTCCTCTCCATTTCTAAGGTTATGACTCACTCACTGCTACTGGCAATGTTTTTGGTAAATTTCACTTCAAAAGTGAGGAGACATAACAACGATGCATCACCATGTAGGCACACATTTATGTAGACATGGACTTCAACAAAGGATTTCCAACAAAAATCAATTTGGTCACCAGAGATTATACATGAACCCAAAATTTGGGCTCTACGAACAAGTTTCCTTCATATACATGACATGCTATGAAACACGACGCATTGTTTCCAACTATGCCAAGCTCCCAAAGAGAAGCAAAAAACAAATCCCAACACAAGTCTACTTGGTGGGATGGTGTGAAGGGGGAACATCAACTAATTACCCCTGTGACCAGGAAAGATCCACATCCCATCTAATAAGAGCCATCCATAATTGTGACATCTAAAGTGGAAGCTAGTTCTCCATGGGATCTCCTTCCTCACTCCCCATCGTTTATGAGGATGCTCGAACCCTCTTTGGATCTGGTGGACACTCCTTGACCCAATCCTCAACCCCACATGAGCCACATGAGATTCACTTCTTGTCCAATATTCTATCACGATCATTCATAAAGGGGGTTTTAAAATTGTGAAAATTCAAGTTAATATATTGTTTCATATTAAGGAGGGAGATTTTTTTTTAATTGAAGCAAGTATATAGGTACTGGTGGGGGGCGGTAGTGCATGGGGCATGGGGAGTTTATAGGTATTGCATATGTACTATAGGGATTAGGTGATGGCTTGTTGGGAAAGAAATCAATGCACAATCAACAAAGGAGAAACTCTATTTCGAAAGAAGAAATTCATAATGAGATCATACCTTCACCCATTGCAGATATTGTCTACATCCTTTGTATGGATAATGAGATTGATAACTAGATCCTTTGTGTTGCATACCTATGCATTTATCAATTTTCCTAACCCCCCTTTTTATTTGTATTTATGTATGTAGGGTTTTATCTCTAATTTTGTATGGTTTAGTTTATTGTAGGTTGGTTCTATGCATTCATAAAATCCCCTAGCTTGATCCCATATTTAAGGGAAAATGTGTTCGCTAGTTCAAGGGGATATCCTGTGAACCCCGATTTTTCACTATCCAAGGCTATTTTTGAGTGGGTGATTTTAGTTCATAGAATGATGGTTTTTAGTTTTTTACAATGATAGGGAAGCCAATATCACCACACAACATATATGATCCCTCCATACAACCTCATGGGGATGTTTATACTTTCCTTTTCTCATTACACATGAAGAGTATTATGATTGCCTCAATGTTAATGAGATTATCCAACCAATTCGGTCTCCTATTTGGAAAGACGGATCTAGTCCCTTAAATGCAAATAATCTCCTTATGTTATATTTGACCTTAATTATAATATATGAAAAGACATAAAACAATGATAGAGTACAAGGAAGAAAGGACTCATTTCTACCTAAAGGATAGTAAGAATTCCCAATATGACCGTATATGTATTTATTGGATATCTTAATCTAATTCTTAATGTCCTAGGGGACTTCAGGTAGCTCATCTTTCTCGGTCTACAAAGAGATATCTAGATACATAAAACCCTCCCTTAGGGAATGCATGACCATGTATTAGATTGAAGAGAGGGGTGAAGTAGCACAACACCAAGTCCTTAAACCCAAGGCTATATTACCATAGTGGTACATCCTCATTCTAGGATGTCAGTGCACTTTTTTGCTTTTTATTTTTATGATTTGCAAGCTTATAAGTATTTTGTCTTGTATATGTACTAGGGGTATGTTTATCTAAATATTGTTTTATGGTCTTAAGGTCAACCTCACGAGGATATGAATCCCCTCGTGTTTTCAGAGAGGTGGTACTCCTCTTTTTCTTATAAACTTATAACAAAATCTGAGAAGGACCAAATTTTGTAAAAGCTAGCATTCTTATTCAAAAAAATACCTGAGATAGGGATCAGATACCTTTCAAAGAAAAACCATATATATACAATATCTTACAACATGGATAAAGCAAATAAGTATGATAAATAAAAGGTTGACATTTATTTATGTAGGGTTTTATCTCTAACTTTGTATGGTTTAGTTTGTTGTAGGTTGGTTCTATGCATTCATAAAATCCCCTAGCTTGATCCCATATTTAAGGGAAAATGTGTTCGCTAGTTCAAGGGGATCTCCTGCAAACCCTGATTTTTCACTATCTAGGGCTTTGTTTGAGTGGGTGATTTTAGTTTAGAGAATGATGGTTTTTAGTTTTTTACAATGATAGGGAAGCCAATATCACCACACAACATATATGATCCATCCATACAGCCTCATGGGGATGTGTATACTTTCCTTTTTTCATTACACATGAACAAGATTATGATTGCCTCAATGTTAATGAGCTTATCCAACCAATTCAGTCTCCTATTTGGAAAGATGGGTCTAGTCCCTTAAATGAAAATAATCTCTTTATGTTATATCTGACCTTAATTATAATATATGAAAGTACATAAAACAATGACAGAGTACAAGGAATAAAGGACTTATTTCTACCTAAAGGATAGTAAGAATTCCCAATATGACCTTATATGTATTTATTGGATATCTTGATCTAATTCTTAATGTCCTAGGGGACTTCAGGTAGCTCATATTTCTAGGTCTACAAAGAGATATATGGATACATAAAATCCTTCCTTAGGGAATGCATGACCATGTATTATATTGAAGAGATGGGTGAAGTAGTATAACACCAAGTCCTTAAACCCAAGGCTATATTACCATAGTGGTGCATCCTCATTTTGGGATATCAATGCACTTTTTTTTCTTTTTTTTATTTGTTATTTTTATGACTTGCAATCTTATAAGTGTTTTGTCATGTCTATGTACTAGGGATATGTTTATATAAAATATTATTTTATGGTCTTAAGGTCAACCTCACGAGGATATGAATCCCCCCGTGTTTTCAAAGAGGTGGTACTCCTCTTTTTCATATAAACTTATAACAAAATCTAAGAAGGACCAGATTCTGTAAAAGATAGAATTCTTATTCAAAATAGTACCTGAGTGATCGAAATGGATATCAGTGGCCACCCACCTTTTCCAACTGGCTCAAAATAGTTTTCTGACAATTTTGGCAATTTACTATTTTTAGCAGTTTTAACTTCCAGGGCCATTTTGAGGGCCTAAATGAAGGTTTTTCAGGATTGAGATCCTCAATGATATCCAAAGGAATTATTTATCCCCCAAAATGAATATCCTCGACGATACCTTTCCAACAGGCTATCACATGCCTAAAACGGAGATCGTATGCAAAAGTTATGACCCCGGGAAGTTGATGTACTAAATTACCCAAATGGGGCCCACATGACTTTTGACACTTCATCTCCTAGGATTAGGATTTTGGATGTCTATGGTTTTTGGCATTCTTGTTTATTGTAAAGAGGCCTTCAGAGCCTCATTGTAATCTTCTTCTAGCGACTGTGTGCAGTCGTCACATCTCTTCTCAGAGATAAGCCATCGCCATTCCAACAAGCTTGTTTCTACTGCATTTTACAGTTTCATCTTATTTTGTTATTGAATAGAAAACTAGTTTTATTGTATCTCTGTTATTTTGTGTTAAGCACCTGTTAATAATCTGTATTCATTTCATTCTTCTCATAAAATCTGGATCAGTCATATCAAAGCGGTATTTTCCTTGTCGTCTTAATGCATGTCCACAACAAGGTCGAAGTACAAAGAGTTGGGTCTTGAGCTTGTTTCTCTTGAGGAAAGAAGCTCTCGCACGCCCAAGCGAACTCTCATGGTAGGAGAAAATAAAGATGATGGGACAGGAGATCCTTTCAAACTGTTGATTGAGGAATCCCTCATGCAACAAAGGAACGAGATGATGGATAGTTTCGCGCAAATCCTTCGACGACTACCAACAGACAACGCATCTTCTTCGAACGAAGGCGCCACCCCCTTCAAGGTAAAAATAAAATTCAGTATTTCTATATTTGAAGTTCAGATAGATGCAGATGTTGTAGACAATTGGTTGAATCTACTAGAAGGGTATTTTTCTGTCCATAACTTTTTGAATAGAGAAAAGATTACTTTTGCGCTCCTCAAAGTCATTCCCCATATCAAAGATTGGTGGGAAACTTTCTGTGAGCAAAAGGAAACAGAGGAAACCTCATTATTTTCAGTCATGGCCACCTGGGAATTCTTCAGGGATTCTATTAAGGAACAATACTACCCTGTCGGAAGTTATGACGACCTGTATACCAAATGGACCACACTGTGGCAAGAAAGAGATCAAGCAGTGCCAGATTTCACAAATATCTTCCATACCTTGCGCACCAAGTTGGGTATCAAATATCCAAAGCGACATATGGTGCTCAAGTATTGTGGTGCTCTGCATAGATACATCCAAACGGAAATGGAATTTCTGGACATCTCATCCTTGGGCATGACCTACCAATATGTCGTCAAAATCGAGCAGAAGCTCAAACAAAAGATGCGGCAATTTGGGCCTGGGAACACCTCACAACAAAAGCTGGGAAAGGGCAGCCCCAACCCACAGAACAAAGGACAAAGAAAAGATGGACAATATCAGGACTACCAGTCCAAGACGCAAGCAAAGAAGGACACCATAAAGACAAAGAAAGATACTGGGAAGTGGTGTGACTTCCATAAGATCCCTTGGCATAACACTGTTGACTGCCGCTCAAAACAGTCGCTGGTGGTCGAAGTGAAAGCCTCTCTATCAGATGCGGATTATGACTCTGAGCCAGAACCAGAAAGGGGAAGATGGATCATTAACATGGAACCCAGTGCCACCGTTTCTACCACCAAGCTACAGCCTGGTGAACTAGACGAGCCAGAAGAAGGAGAGTGCCTCTTCCATTCATAGATGTGGGTAAAAGGCACCCTCTTGCACTTCATTGTTGATAGAAGTAGCCAGAAGAACCTCATCTCAGCAGAGGTCGTCAAGCAGTTGGCTCTGCCAACAACGCCACACCCACAACCCTACACCATTGGATGGTTCTACCAAGGAATCGATCTCCGCGTCAGCCAACAGTGTCTACTGTCATACAGAATCAAGCCCTTCAAAGATGAGGTATTGTGTGATGTTTCTCCTCTCGAATTTTGTGATGTTCATTTGGGACAACCTTATTTATGGAAGCATCATGTTATATATGAGTCTAGGCCTCATAGTGTTATTATTACTTTGAACAGGAAATTGTACAGGATACCCAAGGCAATCCCACCTAGTGTTATTTCCTTGATCTCTGCTAAGCAATGCAAGAAGGTCATCTCTCAGATGGGGAATTTTGTCTTCTTCATGATTCGCTCTCAAAATAAGAGAAAGATCACAGCCACATCCAAGGTCTCTGCGGCCAACCTCTCCACACAGCAGAAGCAAGTACATAAGGTTGTGGAAGAATACTCAGATATCTTCTCCTCACCTACAGGGGTACCTCTGCACTGTCAGGTCAAGCAATCCATCGATCTAACCCCCGGCACACCGCTTCCCAATGGGCCAGTCTATCATCTCTCTTTGTTAGAGAATGAGGAGATCAAGCAACAGATCTAAGAATTGATCCACAAGGGGCACATCCGCCCCAACTCATCACCTTGCGGGAGCCCAATCGTGTTGGTACAGAAGAAATATGGAACCTGGTGACTCTGTATTGATTACCAAGCTCTGAATAAAATCACAATCAGAAACCGGTACCCGATTCCCCAAATCGACGACCTCCTTGATCAACTCATGGGGGCCAAATACTTCAGTAAGATTGATATAAAGTCTAGCTACCACCAGGTCCCGATAGAATAGACAGATGTATGGAAGACTACGTTCAAGTCAAAGGAAGGCCTTTTTGAATGGTTGGTCATGCCCTTTGGTTTGACAAATGCTCCAACCACTTTCATGAGGATGATGGATGATATCCTGTGACCATTCACAAATAATTTTGTAGTGGTGTATCTGGATGAAATTCTAATTTACAACAAGACTTGGGCCAAACACTTGCAGCATATTCAGCAGGTTCTGCACACCCTGCGACAACACCAACTATACACCAACTTGGAAAAATTCTTCTTCGGCATGGATAGGGTCCATTACCTAGGCTACATCATTGATCAGCATGGCGTACATGTGGATCCAGCTAAGATCCAAGTCATCTGTGACTGGCCATTCCCAACAACACCCATTGAGCTTCAGAGCTTCTTGGGCCTTGCCAATTTCTACCATAGGTTCATGTTGGGATTCTCTCATATTGCATGGGCCCTCAGCCAAATAAACAGGGGTGGTGGTAAGGAAAAATTTACATGGGGCTGGTCCCAACAACAAGCGTTCAATGATTTGAAGCAGCGCTTGTGCTCATCCCCAGTACTTTCACTACCAGACGTGCAACATCCCTTTGAGATCGAGACAGATGCTTCAGACTATGTTGTGGGCACCATTATCACTCAGCACGACCACCTTATGGCCTATCATAGTGAGACATTATTAGATATTGTCCGTAAGTACCCTACTTATGACAAATAAATGTACTCCATTGTGCAAGCTTGCTGCCAGTGGAGACATCACATTCTTGGGAAGGAGACAGTCATCCACACTGATTATAAGCCATTACAGATCATGCAGACACAGGGAAAATGAAAGAATGACCACCATCAAAAGTGGTCCACATACTTGCAGCAATTCCACCTCAACATTAAGTATAAAACATGAAGCACCAATTGTGTCGTAGATTGCCTCAGCATACCCCCAGTCGTGGCACTCACCATGATGTTAGAATCTTGCAGCCATGAGACATCTGGATGGTCTCAAATCTATGATACATACCTTGACTTCACCACCACCTACCAAATGTTGGGTGCAAACACAGTTGTTGATAATTTTCATCTTCAGGATGAGTTGTTGTGTCATCTAGGCCATATCTATGTTCCATCAAGTGAGCGAGCGAAGCTGATCTGGGAAGCCCAATATAGTCGGGTGGTAGGACACTTCGGCATCGAAAAAACAGTGGTGATGTTATAGAAACATTTCTACTAGCCGAAACTTCGACAGGAGGTCAACAAGTATATCAGGTCCTGCACTACCTATGCTATTGCCAAACCAACCACTAAGAAACATGGCCTATTCACCCCTCTTACGACTCTTGACAGGCCATGGAAATCCATCTCAATGGATTAAATGTCGAGCCTTCCATCCACCAAGCGGGGAAACGAATTTGGTTTTGTGGTTGTTGATCGCTTTTCTAAGATGGCTATTATGGTTGCCTGGAAGAAGAGCATCATAGTAGAGGCCACTGCCAAGCTCTTCTTTGAACGAGTCTAGGTAAATTTTGGAATCCCACAAACCATTATCTCAGATCAGAATAGTCGATTTCTCATCACATTCTAATCAAGCCTTTGGTCACTGCTGGACACCAAGCTCACCAAATCAACAACCTTCCACCCCTCGACAGATGGCCAAATCGAGGTTGTAAATCGAATTATTGTGCATATCCTTCGCATGTATAATTCAAAGAACCCTCGCACATGGGATGAGACCCTTCTCTATGTCCAGCATAGCTACAATCGATCCCTTCATAGCTCAATCAGCCACATCCCCTTTCAGGTGGGGTTGGGATTCCAACCATTGGGTCCCATGGATGTTGCACTTCCCCTTGCGGCCACCTCGACCGACTCATCTCCTGTTCCAACTGAAGCTAACAAAGCCACTTGGTTCATTGAGAGGATCCATCACATCTGCCAAAAGGTTCAAGATATCCTACAAAAGTCCAATGACGAGTACAAACAACTCCATGATCAACATCGGGTGCCACATAAGTTCCAGGTGGGTGACAAAGTTTGGTTGCACTTGCAAAAAGAATGCCTTACAGGAACCCCATCAGAAGCTTCTCCCACTCCGTTATGGGCCATGCACTATCAACAAGGCCATGGGGGATAATTATTTTGACCTCAACATTCCTCCTTTCCTTGGCCTGCACCCAGTGTTCAACGTGGATCTCCTTCGCCCTTATTTCCCACCATTATTGGACACCTCAGAAGTAACAGAACAATTGAGACCAACAGAGCTCAACCCAGAATGCATACAACAAGAATCCAATGATCATATTGTGGACACACATATCAAGTGCACTCGACAACAAAGGATCCAACTTTATCGAGTCGTCAAAGCAGGGCAACTCCTGCACCAAGGCAAGTGGCTCACCTGGGGCCAAATTTAGCAGAAAATTCCTCATCTAATGGGGGACCTCAACGCAATGGATACCATTGCTTCCTAAGGAGGGAGGATTGATCCATATGGATGTCAGTGGCCACCCACCTTTTCCAACTGGCTCAAAACAATTTTTTGTCAATTTTGACAATTTGCTATTTTTAGCAGTTTTAACTTTCGGGGCCATTTTGAGGGCCTAAATGAAGGTTTTTCGGGATAAATCTCTTCAATTATAGCCAAAGGAATGATTGATCCCCAAAAATTAATCTCCTCTATGATACCTTTCCAACGGGCTATCACACGCCTAAAACAGAGATCGTATGCAAAAGTTACGACCCCGGGAAGTTGATGTACTAACTTACCCAAACGAGGCCCACATGACTTTTGGCGCTCCATCTCCTAGGGTTAGGTTTTTGGATGTCTAGGGTTTTTTGCATTATTGTTTATTGTAAAAATGCCTTCAAAGCCTCATTGTAATCTTCTTCTGGCGAATGCGCGCAGTCGTCACATCTCTTCTCAGAGATAAGCCGCCACCATTCCAGCAAGCTTGTTTTCGTTGCATTTTACAGTTTCAACTTATTTTGTTATTGAATAGAAAACTAGTTTTATTGTATCTCTATTATTTTTTATTAAGCACCTGTTAATAATCTGTATTCATTTCGTTCTGCTCATAAAATCTGGATCACTGAGATAGGGATCAAATACCTTTCAAAGAAAAACCATATATATACAATATCTTAAAACATGGATAAATCAAATAAGTATGATAAATAAAAGGTTGGCATTTCCATCACAACATTTATCAAGACAATAAAAAGATATCCATAGTAAAGAGACAAGAAGTATGGACCACACATGTAAGAGAACTTTAAATGATCATTCCATTAAACACCAAAAAGATTATGATGGATAAAACATCTATAAACGCAAGCTTCAATTCAATGTATTTGAGAATACAATAATGTAGTATCCCAAGCAATACTCTCGAAGTCTCAAAAATAATAAGTCTTTAAATACAAATAAAATGTCTTTAAAGAAAATGTATGTGTTCTCCCTTAAAAGATGACTGGGATTGGCTCCCGCGGGCCATAAAATGTAAAGACTTGGAAGATGAGAAAAAAACAATCAAGGGATAGCTTGGTTTTCATACAATAGTGGGAAATAAAGGAAATGTGAAAAATGACTGTAGAACAAAAAGACATAAAAGAGAAACAAGGTTGTTGCTTGACTCACTGTGATGGAAAGTAATCGTAACCATTACTTGCATGTAGTTGATTCCTTTATAGGTGTATGTTTTGGTTGAGGTGGCATAACCGTTGTAACTACTTCCTTATTTACCTATTCAATAATTTTAATTAGTGCCTTTTTCAACCACTCATCAATGTATTCCTTTAAAGGTGCCACAATAATTTCATGCTTAGTGTTAATTTCAATTAATTGATTTTCAAATTCCCTCAGATCCATCTCTGATTGATGCAACATGTTTTCCACTTCATCATCCTTGTTGATATACCTAACTAATCATTTTCCCACTTCATCTTTAGAAAAGTCTATAGTTTCGGTAAATTTATTTCCCCAAGAAACTTTTCATGCATTAAGTTGTCCCATTAAAGATTCTTTTGATAGAATCATGATATCCATCAATAAGTTGGGAACATTTAATTATTTAGTAATACCAACAAGTTTAAGAAACAAATCACTCTTTTTATTTCTCAAGACATCAATTTTGTTTATCATTTATTTTAATTCTTTGGTTCTTCTTAGCCAGCATGCATTGATCTGCTTCATCCAATAAGGCGAAGGAAGTTTTTGTTCTTTCCTATAGGCTTCATTTAAGCTTGAGACCTTAGATGAAAATGTATTTACAACTTCTATGAAAAATACTACATCATTTTGCAAGTCCTTTTGCAAGTACTATTTGAAATTTTGTATTCTAGATGAAAAGCTAGCAATACTTTGGGAAAGCTCCCAAATTTCTTGGATATTATCAATTTTCTCCTGTATGGAATCACCAACATATTTTCTTATAGCTTGAAATAAAATTGATGAGCATTTAAAATTTGTGCTTCTTTCTAGGGTATCCTCTAACACAAGTGCAAGTTGGATTGAACTCAAAGGTTTGGGAAACAATGGTCCTAGTACCAAGGCAACTTCTAATTCTTTTATCCTCCTCTTCAATTCTAAATTTGTTTTCCATGTTATCAATTGATATATTGAAGGAATCTCGAGTAGCTCCAAGCAAGCATGCAATTTTTTATGGTGCTACTCCATCAAAATCAATTGAATATTTCCACATTTCCTGTGACCTTTATTTCTTAGTATTTACTTTTTCCAGTATCAATTTATTAGTCTCACAATTGTAGGTTGCATGGTGCAAAGTAATGGATTCCTCTTCAAATATTTTTGGATCCTAGGTAAACTTAGCATCTTCAATTTCCCTCGTCTCTAATAATATTTGTGTAGAATATATAGGTTCTTCAATGAGCTCATCCATGTCCATTGCACAAGGAATCTCCTAGACTTCATGTATGCTTAACCCCGATGATGATGTATTCATTTTTATTTTCACAAGAGTATATGTAATATGTTTTTTTTTTTTTTTTTCCTTGATGGGTATTTATCTCCATCGTCGTCTAACCCTACAAATGATGTTTTTCCGGTTTCCATTCCACTGGTTCTATTCTTCATTCTCGATGGAGTGATTCTTTGGGATGTTGTTGGAGAATTAGGGTTTTTACTTGTCACTTCCATGTCGTGTTGTATGTGTCCTTCATTGGTGTTTTTTATTTCTCCCATGGCATTTGAAACTTGGTAGGACGTTACTTCATGGAGATATAAATTATCTCCACCATCCTCCTGAAACTGTTCAATTTCATTGAAATGTGAAGAATAACCTACTAATTCCATATGTTCAGTAAATTTGTTGTATGGGTCAAAACCCTCAACAAATTTAGCTTCCTTCAAACCCAATTGTTCACGATGTCCTACCAATTCATTTAGGTGGGTTATATGCTTCACGGTAAACTTCCCAATTTTTCATGGCAGGGGTATGGATTTCTTTTTCCTCTTGTCATGGAAGAAATGGGCCCAAATCTTGTATTTTCTGCACATTTCTTCGACAAAGAGTTTATCTGATACATGGAATGATAAAAGGAAAGGCTTCTCCTCACTACCAAATAATATGAAAACATTCAAGTCCTCAGGCATTTCATAAGCTCCTTTCCCAGAGAAAAAGGTAGCTTCTTCCAGGGATAGTCTCAATGTATTATGACCAAAAATTAATTTTTTGAATTAT
This sequence comes from Picea engelmannii, assembly GCA_009831015.1. Lineage (NCBI taxonomy): Eukaryota > Viridiplantae > Streptophyta > Pinopsida > Pinales > Pinaceae > Picea > Picea engelmannii. Next base: position 638,461 of record ML788893.1, read on the forward strand.
GAAATGAAGTTGTTATGAATAGAGTAAAAATTGTATTAAGATGTATTCATGTGCATGACCGAATACCATGCATGAACTAGATCCAACTTAAAATCAACATGTGTTTCCCTTGGCAAGTATTCAAGCACATGGCCATAAGCGATGGTGAAAATTGTTAGAATAATGTTGATGTGCTCGTTTAACCATAGACAATGCTACACCATTGTCACCCAACCATAGGCACAAAATCCACCCACGTGAACCTTAACATTTGACAGAAAGAATGATTCCAGGAAGCCATACCATAACCAACAGATAACCAAGGGAGTACACCTTCTCCAAGGGTAGTGCACAAGAGAAAACACCAGAAAGACTAAACAAGAGAAAATCGCACAACTGCATCTGCTCCTCCTCCTCCTCCAAACTTGCACATTGTTTCTGGTTTCTCAAGTGAGAGTGAGTGAGTGAACAAATGAGCCAAGATGCACTCTATTTACAATGGTTCTAGTCACCAGTTTGGGCCAACTTGTCTTCCTAGAGGATAATACCTTAATATTATATAGTATGCTGAGCTGACATGTCTTCTACGGTTTTCACACATTTGTTTAAGGTTTCTCTTGCTTCCGAAATATTATATTCTAGTCAAAGGTTACATATGGAGGTTAATACCTCCGGCAATTATCATAATATCAACAAAAATGCAGTAAGAAGTCATATAAAACTTTCTAGTCTTTTTGAGGTTATTCAATTGGAAAGAAATTTCATTTGAGATAAGATAACCCCAATCAATAATGGTTTTTTCATGCAAATCATAATGCATGGAATATATAACATTTATTGATATAAACAAAGTATATTCCAGACCGATAATGCAGGTGAACAACCATGCAAATTCTCTATATGGGTATTTTAATGAAGTTACCTCAATCCTAGGAGTACCAAGATTATTGGTTGGATTCTCCAAGTAATTACTTAGAAACCTATTTCCTCCTTTATGTTGCTTCATAAATTCGTCGACCTCTTCATTTTTGAATTGCATGGTAGGTGTAGGGAGTCATAGCATTTTGGAGAATGATGAAGGAGCAAGAGATATGGGTTGATGACCTTGCAATTGAATTATTCTTCGTTCATAGATGAATTTGTCTGCGCACCATTGAAAAATCTCTTTGAATTATGTCACTTCCCGAACATAACCTGCTAATGTTATTCTTGAGGTCTAGATTAAGTTTGTTTTCTTCTCAGTCGAAAAAAGAGATTTGTAGTAACTGTATGCCCTGGACTACTTAAACTATTGATTCTCATGCCCTGGTGTGTTTAGTGTGTTAGATGATCCAAAATACAAATATCATAGTTTAAAAAGTTAGAATAAAATGATTATTAATTCAGAATATTAAATTAATAATCTAGAATATTTGATTAATAAATGGAGACATTTAGAAATAAAGTATTGTTGTAAAAGATATGACTCTAGAAATGTGTCGTATCTTAGGCTCCAAATTAGGAGTATATTTAGAATATTGTTAAGATAACATTTATTGTAAATAGACACTTGTTTATTTAATAAGTGATCCATAACTAGAGTTTGTTAGGACATTTAGCTTATATATAGCTCATTAGATATCATTTTCGGGATTAAATGCATAGAGTAAGTCATTAATCTATGACCCATATCCATGAGTATTAGTCGCAACTGACCAATAATGCTCATGATTTGAATAGCCCACTTAGCACTCATTGCATCGTGTGATTCTCATAGGAGTGAAGAAGTGGAATTGAAACCAACGAAATGAATCACATAGCATCAATCATCACTTATGGGGCTTGCACCTAGTAACCAGGACTTCCCAGGTGGTCACCAATCCCAAGACGCCTCTAGCTCAAGCATGCTTAATTGTGGAGTTTTCCCCACTGTCAAGCCCACTTAGCTTGCTACCCCATTTGCAAAACCTTAGCAAGTATTGTTCTGTATGAACTATCCAGTTAAAGCTCCATTCACTCTTATTATTTAAGAATAGATGGGCTTCCACAGTGCAACATATTAGATATCATTTTCAGGATTAACTGCGTAAAGTAAGTCATTAATCTATGACCCATATCCATGAGTATTAGTCGCAACTGACCAATAATGCTCATGATTTGAATAGCCCACTTAGCACTCATTGCATCGGGTGATGCTCACAAGGGTGAAGAAGTGGAATTGAAACCAATGAAATGAATCACATAGCATCAATCATCACTTCTGGGGCTTGCACCTAGTAACCAGGACTTCTCAGGTGGTCACCCATCCCAAGACGCATCTAGCTCAAGCGCTCTTAACTGTGGAGTTTTTCCCACAATCAAGCCCACTTAATTTGCTACCCCATTTGCAAAACCTTAGCAAGTATTGTGCCATATGAACTATCCAGTTAGAGCTCCCTTCACTCTTATTATTTAAGCATAGAGGGGCTTCCACAGTGCAACATATTAGATATCATTTTCGGGATTAACTGCGTAGAGTAAGTCTTACACATGAAATTTGCACACCTAGGTACCTCACCCTAAGTGTCCTAAAGTGTCATATAAGTGTCTCATACACCTTGACACCATGGAATAACCTATGTCACAATCCCTAGTCAATATGGAGGAGGGATATATTACATGAATGCCAAAATACCAAGTACACATGAATTATTATTAATATTCATGGAAAATAAATTGATGAAGTGTGAGAGCCAAGTGCACATGAATTATTATTAATATTCATTAAAAATAAAGTAATTAAGTGTGAGAATCCACCTCACATTTGGTTTCCTATTTTTTAGGGAAGGTGGAGGATCTCATGGATGGTTGAAATATTTCCTCCTTAAANTCCTTGAGAGATATTTCCTCCCCAAAATCCTTAAGAGATATTTTCTCCCTAAATATCTTAGAAATCCCTTTCTTAGTGGATCTGATGAGAGATCCTCTCCATGGTGGTTAAGCCTCCAAATAATATATAATGAGGGATTTCCATGGAAGAGGAGGAGATGGAGATTGAGAATTATACCAAACTTATGATCTCATAAGTGAGGCACCATTGAAGCATAATCAGTGTAGATTACTTGAGCAAAGGGATTGGACAAGGAGAGTTGGAAGAGGTTGTTGCACCTCCATCAAAGGATCGTAAGCACCTTTTACTTGTTCTCATTAATAATCAATGTTTGGCCTGTTTCTTTCAAATTTATGTTTGTTCCACATGAATTTGTCTTCAATAGATAGATCTATATTTGAGCTAATCTCAATAGAATAGGAAGTGTGTTGTATCTTTGTTTGTACTACAGGACCTATCGAGGATCTTGGGATTGAAGCTCAACTTGGATTTTGAGAGGAAGAACGCCATTTAAAAAGGTACACTTTTCTTCTTCCTCTTCATTCATTAGCTTAATTATATCTAAAAGGATGTCAGTGTCCACGTTAAGCACTTTTATGTCTTGGCCTTAGGAGTCTAGAGACCAAGAGGGAATCCGCTTGTCTGCAGGGGGAGTCACCTGTAACAAAAATTGGCGACTCCACTGGGGAAGGAATCCTATTATATTTCCTTGGTTTTTACCTACCATTTTACCACCTTTCAGATCAATTTTTCCGTGTGTTTATGATCCATTAGCCTTCTCCTACCTTCACTAGCATTTTCACCATTTTTTAATGTATTTTGGGTGAATTGTTTGCAATTTTTTGGCTCTTTTTCTAAGCTTCTGGGAGGACCAAAGCTCCCCTGTAGGCCATATCAGAGTGTATTTATATCATCATCTCTCCCCTATATTTATTTATGTATATTTGAAGCGCTCTGTACCCTTGAGACAAGGAGCGCTAGTCTCTGTTTTGGAGGTTTTTTGTCCTTTTCTGCTCAAATTTTTTCATCTTGTTTTGTGGAAGTCTTTACCTAGACTTTGTGGATGGTTTGTGAAGTTATTTGGATTGGTTCTTGATGGTTTTTTATTATTTTCACTCTCTTTTGTATTGATTATATCTTTAAGCCTCTTTTAGAAACGTAAAATTGCCTTTTCTAGATGTGTTTTTGTCGAGACAATTTTGCATGTTTTCTCTTTCTCCCTATCATTTCTTAGATTCTTCTCTACATTTCATTGTACTCCTTGGATGCTTGTTGGTTTTAGGATCCTTGAATGAGTTATTTTTAGAACAAACTTCTACTTGTTTTCTTTCATTTCTCATTTTTTTGAATGCATTCTTGCTTTGGGTCGTGAAACTAGCTTGCATTTGAAGTAGCGGAATTACATGTTTTTTGACATTTTGGGACATTGTGCATCTAGAATGATGAATTTTTTCTCCTTCTAGTATCATAGCTTTCATTGAAATGAAAATATTTCATATTCATCTCTTTTCATAACTTTCAATTCAATCAAAACACCATATTGTCCACGCCACTTTCCTTTTGAGTAACAACAACCTTAAAAATCAAGTGCTAAACTAAAATTGATTAGACATTTTTACATTTTATGGTAGAAAACCTACATTAGATTATTTGTAGGGATTTGGAATAGGTGTGAAAGATAACTTTCCAAAGCTGCAAACAAACATAGGATTTGTGTTAGGGAGCGGTGAAATCCAATTGCTGCATTTTTTCTTAGGAAGCCCTTCTCACACAAGGGTCAATCACAAGGTCACATTAAGACTGGCAGCGTTACTCACCCTTCTTTGTTGGTCTTGGTGTAGAGATTGTGTGTATTATGGGGGTCTCTTGAAGGTATACCCACAATGATGAGTGGAAGCCTTTCAAGTTGATTTCGGGCTCGATATCCTACCCTTGCACGTGGATCGGACTATCGATTGTTTCCCCAGGCATCATTGTTGTAGTTGGTAACCTTAGTGGACTATCTCTTTAGGGTCTTTACACAAGGTGACTATGGAGGGGAAAGTCTTCACGGTACCTGGAATCAACGTTGGCCAGACTCACTCGGGCTCCTTCGAGGGTATAGCCATGATTATGTGTGGGAGATTACACAAGGGTGTAAGTCCGTTAAGCAGGTCGTCAACGTAACTTTTCCACCTTCTCTATCTCATCCCCTTCTTACTTTGTTCCCGTGACATTGGATTTCATCACCAACTAGTGTGCTCATTGTGAGAAGGTTTTGTTTGCTTGCTTGCTTACTAGATTTTTAGTGTGTGTTGTTTGTTCTCCCTAGCGGAATCTAGGTTGGATTTTTATTTATATGGCGTCAGTTCCCAGAATGACCAATGAAGGAACCCCTTTGCCAGGGGAACCCTTTTTTTTTCCATCTTACAGAAATGTTTGTCCTCCTTCCAACGCTACTTTGAGCCTTCCAGGTCTCACATCTGGGTTATCGGTATGGTTGTTTTCCACTCCGGTGATCTCGAATGCAGGTGCTTCAGATGTAAGCACATCGCCCACACATCAAACTCATGTCAACCTTTCTCCTTCTTCACACATCAAGTCTCCTTCCATTTCTCCTTCTTTGCCTAGTGAAATCTCTCAAATGAGTAGCCAGATTGATAAGAAGAAGAAGAAAATGAAAGAGAAGAAGAAGAAGAACCAGAAAGGGACCAAGCCTCCAACTACATCAAATGTTGGATCCAAGCCACCAATTATTGTTAATAGGACTGGGAGTTTTCATGAGGTCGATAAGATTAAAAAGAAGAATTTGAAACTCAAATTCCCTTCAAGTCTTTGTAAGGGTAACTACTTTCTGAGGGATTTCCCTGATATTCCCAAGGTCTTAGAAATGTGGTCTTCCACGTCATCGGCCTCTGTTGGTCATGCTGGTGATACCCCGTCAACTAGTGATGTTAAGGTTGGTAAGAAGAAGACAATTGTCGAATTCCCTTGCGTGTTATGCAAAGGTGATCATTATTCTCACCTTTGTCCTTGTATGGACGAGGCTTCCTCTCTTTTGGAAAAAATTCAACTTCCAAAAGGTTATCGTAATCTTTCTCCCAACCCATCGTTAGTTGATGGACTGGTCAAACCGGTTCCATCCCCGGTCAATCCGGTTGATCAAGTGGTCAATCTAGTTTCATCCTCGATTGAACCACTCACCAAAGTAAATGATCCATTTCCGTCATCGATCAACCCCACATTTCATTTGGAAAGTGAAACCCAAGTGATTGATCCAATCATGTCATTGGTCAATGCCACCCTTCATCTGAAAAGTGTCAAAGTGGTCGACCTGACTCCGCCATCAGTCGATCCCACTCCTTCTTTGAGAAGTGTCAAAGTGGTTGCTCTGGTTACTTCATCGGTCAATCCCATTCCTCCTTTGACGAGTGTCAAAGTGGTTGTTCTTGTGACTTCATCGGTCAATCCCACTCTTCCTCTGACGAGTGCCAAAGTGGTTGCTCTGGTTACATCATAGGTCATTCCCACTCATCCTTTGAAGAGTGCCAAGGTGGTCGATTTTATCCCATCATCGATCGATCCTACTCTCCCACTAGAGAGTAAACTCGATTATGCCCATGTTTTTCTTGTTGAAACGGGATCTACCGTGCCGGGGGGCATTCCTCCTTCTCCTGCGAAAACCCTTCCAAGTAATGAGGCCATCCTTTTTTATTAGGGTGTGCTAACTAGACCTCATCTTCCCTCTCACATGCCTTTCAAGATTACAGTAAAACTTTGTGGTCAGGACGTTCCTCATACACTGATAGATGAAGGTTCGTCTGTTATTATTTTGTCCTCTATTGCTTGGAAAGATTTGGGTTATCCTAAGCTTGTGTCGATTACCTAGACTCTGTTCACTTTCAACAGAAGAATTAGTCACCCTTTAGGGATCCTTCCATAGTTTCTGGTAACTTTGGGAGGGAAAAAAGTCTTTATTGATGTTATGGTAGTCCAGGACCCCTTTGATTTTGATTTACTCCTTGGGCGAGATTATGCCTATGCCATGAAAGCTATTGTGTCCACTCTTTTTCATGTGATATTTTTCCCGTGTGATGGAAGAATGGTGACTATTGATCAACTTTCATTTGTTGGCCCTGACTTGACCATCAACCCAATAACCTCCTTAAACAGGCCTTATATGCAGTCGGTATCACCTCTGCCATTGGTCAATTCTGTGGCGTTGTCTCCCATGACTTCAACTTCTAATGAATTAGATCCGGTAGTTGACATGGTGATCTCTTCGGTAAGTCTATTGGAGCCTGATCTCCTTACCCCTGATGATACCCTCGACATGTGTTCCTTCTGGAGCATTCTTCTTCCATCCAATGAAGATCTCTTGGAAGCCATGACTGAGTTTTGTCCCTTGACATGGTGTCCTTCCAGAGCGTTATCCTCTTGGAAGACATGTTCAAGAAGAGTCCATGAGCATAGTTTCTCTTCTCTGTGGAAAGCTTATTAAAAACTGAAACAGAAGTTACGAGTATAGTTTCTCCTCTCTGTAGCAAGCTCATCAAAAAATGAAACAGAGGCCATGAGCATAGTTTTCTTATCTGTGACAAGCTCATTAAAAAATTAAACAGAAATCTGGGGATTGAACTCGGAGCCTTGAGCATAGTTCTTTTCCTATTTCAATCTCATTAAAAAATGAAACAGTCACCTCTCCTGTCAGGTCGAGTCCTTCGCTAGATCTCGTAGATGTAGAGTCGATTCTTTCATTAGATCTCATTTTTTAACCTTCATTTCTTCCACCTGTATCCTTTTTATCCATCTAATACGAAAATTGGTGACAACCTCAAAGTCTATGAATGAATTGAAGCTTGGGGGGCATGTCTCCATCCTTTGATGATCATTCTGGAGTTAAGCCACTAGCTTTCAAGCTTGGGGAAGAGTATTGAGCTTAGTCTTTGTTCTTTCTCATGCTCGTAAATACATGAGAATGTAATTGAGTATACTTTTATCACTTTTTCGGGCTCGCATGGATATATGAAAAAGGAACCCCTTGGAGTCGTCTTTAAGATCTTTTCAGACTCTCTAAACATGAAAATATTGTCGAGTGATCTTGCTTCCTTTCCCACTCGTTAAAAGGTTTGAAAGGGCATCTTACGAGTGATAGTTTATCTCTTTTTCAGCCTTGCGAGACTAACATTACGAAAAAGGACAACATTGGAGTCATCTTTAAGTTGTTTTCAGACTCTCTAAATATGAAAAACCACTGAGTTTACCTTCTCTGGACTCATTAAACAATCATACATTGAAGGGCTCATACGGGACCGAACCCTTACTTCTTCCAGTTCATTAAACAAAGGAAGAGGGAATTACCGAAGGTGAGTTATATCGATCATGTGTTACCCTCCTCGATCTCGTTAAATTAAAAAGAGGTACTCGTCTATCTGGATGGGGGGGAAATTGAAGGAATCAAGCCAAGCAATGTTTGAGAACATTACTAGTAACCCTTACAATTGCCCTTGAACACAACATTTTATCTTTGCGCGCATTTCAATCTGTTGAACCTCTGCACTGAACCAATCCTTTGTGTTTCCTCACTCCTTTGGGTCACCCGACTTAAAGTCACAACATCCATTGCATTATCAAGTTTTGGTCCATGTCAAGTTTCTACTGTTATGCCTCAGTGTTCAAGGGAAGTACCTGCTTTAAGAGCCAACCATCACAAATATATTGTTTCAATACCCGTGTCAATGTTCATTTGATCTACCAATTACATCTTTGTGACCATTTTGTGTCGTTGATGGGGGATACATCAAGGCCCTCCCTCAACGAGTTTGTTCCTGTCGAATTCAACACATTATCCAAGAGCTAGACTTAGAAACCAGTTAGTACCTTGGGACCTGCATACCTCAATGGCAGGCCTCCTCGCATTTGACAGTGGGTTTACATCATTGACCTCTAATCGGATGATTCCACGGATGTTCGACTTCAGTTCATCCATTCACATTCGTTGGAATGTACTAGAGTACCTTGGGAATCATTGACATCAATGTTGATTTCCCTCGCGCTTGTTAACGGTTTACATCATTGACAAGTAATCAAGTGGTTTCTGCCATGTTTGACATCAGGACATCTATTCAAATGGTTAGAATTGTATTGCATCATGATCGATAAGAAGACCCTGGGTTGAGTGATCACTCTGATATATACTTTTCCCAGGTTGTTGTGGATTTTGTTTTGAAGATTGACACATATACTATTACATAGATCCACTTTGTATTGGTCTATGGCTATGTATTGTCATATTGTATATCCGTTGTGTATTTTTCATGGCTACGATCAGTTCATGTCATGGAAGTATAGATCTACATTGTATCTTTGGTGGTTATACTCTTCTGTCAATATGATTATGGATCCACAGTGTATTTTATGGCGGCCATACTTGGAAAGTCTTCATCACTCAAGCATAGGTATGCCTGCCTTGGGTTTGAAACATGTCATAACATTTGTTTGATGATTGTTTGCAGCTTCTACTAGGTTCTCCGAGTCCACACCCTTGCTTTAAATATTTGTAAAGTGTTTCGGCCATCATTCTCTCTTCTGACCTCACACTTTAGGGGGCATTATGTTACACATGAAATTTTCACACCTAGGTACCTCTCCCTAAGTGTCGTATAGTGTCATATAAGTGTCTCATACACCTTGACACCATGGAATAACCTATGTCACAATCCCTAGTCAATATGGAGGAGGGATATATTACATAAAGGCCAAAATAACCAGTACACATGAATTATTATTAATATTCATGGAAAATAAATTGATTAAGTGTGAGAACCAAGTGCACATGAATTATTATTAATATTTATGAAAAAGAAATTAATTAAGTGTGAGAATCCACCTCACATTTGGTTTCCTATTTTTGATGGAAGGTGGAGGATCTCATGGATAGTTGAAATATTTCCTCCTTAAAATCCTTGAGAGATATTTCCTCCCCAAAATCCTTAAGCGATATTTTCTCCCTAAATATCTTAGAGATCCCTTTCTTAGTGGATCTGATGAGAGATCCTCTCCATGGTGGTTAAGCCTCCAAATCCTATGTAATGAGGGCTTTCCATGGAAGAGGAGGAGATGGATATTGAGAATTATACCAAACTTATGATCTCATAAGTGAGGCACCATTGAAGCATAATCAATGTAGATTACTTGAGCAAAGGGATTGGACAAGGAGAGATGGAAGAGGTTGTTGCACCTCCATCAAATGATTGTAAGCACCTTTTACTTGTTCTCATTAATAATCAATGCTTGGTCTGTTTATTTCAAATTTATGTTTGTTCCACATGAATTTGTCTTCAATAGATAGATCTATATTTGAGTTAATCTCAATAGAATAGGAAGTTTGTTGTATCTTTTTTTGTGCTACTGGACCTATCGAGGAGCTTGGGATTGAAGTTCAACTTGTATTTTGCGAGGAAAAATGCCATTTAAAAAGGTACACTTTTCTTCTTCCTCTTCATTCATTAGCTTAATTATATCTAAAGGGATGTCAGAGTCCACATTAAGCAATTTTCTGTCTTGGCCTTAGGAGTCTAGAGACCAAGAGGGAATCCGCTTGTCTACAGGGGGATTCACCTATAACAATAAGTCATTAATCTATGACCCATATCCATGAGTATTAGTTGCAACTGGCCAATAATGCTCATGATTTGAATAGCCCACTTAGCACTCATTGTATCGGGTGATGCTCACAGGTGTGAAGAAGTGGAATTGAAACCAACGAAATGAATTACATAGCATCAATCATCACTTTTGGGGCTTGCACCTGGTAACCAGGAATTCCCAGGTGGTCACCCATCCCAAGACGCCTCTAGCTCAAGCATGCTTAACTGTGGATTTTTCCCCACAATCAATCCCACTTAGCTTTCTACCCCATTTGCAAAACCTTAGAAAGTATTGTGTCATATGAACTATCCAGTTAAAGATCCCTTCACTCTTATTATTTAAGCATAGAGGGGCTTCCAGAGTGAAACATATTAGATATCATTTTCAGGATTAACTGCGTAGAGTAAGTCATTAATCTATGACCCATATCCATGAGTATTAGTCGCAACTGACCAATAATGCTCATGATTTGAATATCCCACTTAGCACTCATTGCATTGGGTGATGCTCATAGGGGTGAAGAAATGGAGTTGAAACCAACGAAATGAATCACATAGCATCAATCATCACTTCCAGGGCTTGCACCCGGTAATCAGGATTTCCCAGGTGGTCACCCATCCCAAGACTCCTCTAGCTCAAGCGCACTTAACTATGGAGTTTTCCCCACAATCAAGCCCACTTAGCTTGCTACCCCATTTTGAAAAACCTTATCAAGTATTGTGTCGTATGAACTATCCAATTAGAGCTCCCTTCACTCTTATTATTTAAGCATAGAGGGGCTTTTGCATTGCAACATATTAGATATCATTTTTGAGATTAACTGTGTAGAGTAAGTCATTAATCTATGACCCATATCCATGAGTATTAGTCGCAACTAAACAATAATGCTCATGATTTGAATAGCCCACTTAACAGTCATTGCATCGGGTGACGCTCATAGGGGTGAAGAAGTGGAATTGAAGCCAACGAAATGAATCACATAGCATCAATCATCACTTCCGGGGCTTGCACCGAAATTTAATGCAAAGGTCCTGTGATTTGATGAAAAGATTCTAGTTGTGATAGTTGGATGTATTGTGTCTCTTTCTTTGTGTATGTGTTTCCTGTTACCTTTTATTTCATATCTTATATTGTCTATTTCAAAATGAATTTTCAAACCTATGGATTCTTTGTACAACGCCCCTTGTTCACTCCACTTAGACAAAATGTTTTCCTCTCAAGATAACTTTGAATTTGTCCACAATGACGCTCTTGACTTACTTCCTGTTTTTTTCTCCCGCCACACATTACGGTTTACACTGAAGGATGTTACTTGCCTTGCCTTCTCCTCTTGACTCTAGTCACTGAGTCATTTGTTCTGTCTCTTCCTCAGATCGACTCCATAGCCTAAGTTTTACTTTTGTGCGCCAATATAACCAGAAATCATTTTTACCATAGGTGTCAAATCTAGCCATTGTTTTTAAAGTCATATCTTGCGTGGAGACCGCGCCATTTCTGAGAGAGCCCTCTCCAGATCCGAAAGTCTAGTTTCTAGTCTCAAAGTTGGTTGAAAAAGTTACCTTTGTCGTATGTTTATCAGCCAAATAGATTTACGGAGTGTTGATGCACTACAGACGCTTCTCACATGATATCTTGCAAACTTTGGGTGTAAACTATTGCAAATTCTAACATGTAATTTATTTTCCTATTTAATAAAAGTGTGTGTTTGAGGACACTTATGCCATTATTGTGGCATCAGATCTCCAGTAATGCAACTGAACTGAAGAGGAGATTAGTTAATCAGAGGAAGAGATTCTAGCTCTACAAGCCAAAGAAAAACGTGGGCGCATCCTGTCAGTAAACTGGTCAGTTTAATTTTTTGTTTTAAAAAAAAAGGAAAAGGAATTTTTTTATGCCCCTTTGGCAAACTCCGATTACACTAAGTTTGTGTAGACTTCATTTGATTATAGACTATGGAGAAGACAATTGTAAGCAGAAGAGCATGAGTCTCTTTACAAATATGTATTTATTCCCAACTATGGAATAAACTAAGTGAAGAATATCCATTGGTATAAGATAATTCGATTTCTGCGCATGGACATTGTTGGTGCGTTGATGTTGGACAGTTCTTTGAGGTTCTGACTAGGACCCTCGCATCAGTCTAGAAGTTGTGTGAAACTGGTGATAACAGGAATGGAGTAAGAGAGGGCCGAACCTATGCTATGATATGAGCATGGTGTTGCTATATTGATATGAATTTTGAATTAATTGCAGAGTCCATAAAGTCGATGGAGATTGGAGATACGATTCAAGGAGGTTTGTATTAGAGTGGAGCATTCTTTTCATTTTTCTCATAGTTAATTCAAATTCCAGCGACTAAGAACGTGGAGTATTGAGTGTGGAGATGTGCGTATTGATGATCGTCCTGATGTGCGCATTGAGTGGCCTTTATCTCTGAGTCATATGGTGCATTCGTCGTTGAGTCAGCTGGTGCAGTGAGCGTAAAATGACCTGTGCAGTGGTGTGATTCTTCCTTAAATTTTAGTCCAGATTAATCATAGCCAAATAAATTGTCCAAGTCTTTAAGGGATTCGCTTGGAGGCACGTGCATTGCAGTGGAGGAGCGACTGGTCGCTCGATAAATATTACAGGTTCAGTTAAATTTGTTGCATGATAAGTTTTTTGTTTGTTGCTTTAAACGACGAAAAATTTGTATCTAGCAGTTGGAATTTCAAAGCTTTGTTTTTTCAAAATACGAAGCTTTGAGGATTGGAGTTTTTTGTAATAGTAATATCATTTATTGGTGTAAAATATTGCTAAGTAATAAATAGATTGCAAGATAGAATTTCAGTAAATCGATCAGTTGAATTGTTTGCAAGCAGTTGTATAGGCTGTGGGATTCACGCCATTTTAGTAGATAAATTTCATTGCATATTGGAAATTATTGCGATGAAGAATTTTTCCAACAACACAAAGCATCCTCAGGCCATAAATAAAGTCTGATGCAGAAGGTCTCTGATTGAAGCGGTGATGGTGCAAAGAGAAGATCTTGATCTCTTTTCTCTTTTATCTCCTTGAAGTAAAAATGATCAAATTTCAACCACTACGTTCTGACCTGGATATTCTGAGGGTGTGAGCACTTGACAATACAACAATTTCCTTATCTGTGATTCCATTCTATAGAAGACATCACGCAGATGAGCAGCTGGTGAAACTGACTAAAACAATATTTTTTTTTTGGGGTAACAATTTGTTTTTGTAACTCAAAGTACTTTTACTTTGAGGGGGGGTTGAAATTTGCAAGAGCATTGTAAGAAGTAAAATTTTGAAAGTTACTTGGAATTTGACTAGAGCCAAGTGCCAATATTAGTCATTTTTTCTCCTGCTTCAACGACTATACGAGGGTCAAGGCCAAGCCCCAATAGATCATTTTTCTTTTTTGGGGGGGGGGGATGATGCATGTGGTGTAATGCTCATCTTGATATCTTTTGCTTGATCATTTTTGGTGTGAATATTCAACACTACAATGTCGAAGTTAATTAATTTGTTCTCTAACTCTGATAAACTTGAAGGCACAAAATCATACAAGACATGGAAACGTCTCATTGAAAGCACTCTCATTTACAATGAACTTTGGCGTGATATATGTAATGAATATACTAAGCCAAATAAGTCTACAGATGCAGCTACATTAGCAAAATGGGAAGTTAAAAATGCCAAATCATTAGCACTCATTAAATCTCCAGTTAATGATGAGATGTATGTTCACATTGAAAATACTATTGATGCATGGTTTGCTTTGAAAAGTTTTAAGGATTTATTTGATACTCAGCCTAAATCAAAGAAAGTTGATCTTGAATTAAAGTTACTCCAACAGAAAGTGACTGAAGGAGGTGATGTACATGAATATATTTCCATACTTAAGAACATTAAGCAAGAAATACTAAATGTTGGTTTTCAAGCAGTAGATGATAGTTTCATGACCACAATTTTAATTATTGGATTGCCTGCTTCCTATACACATTTTTTGGAAACTTTACAAGTAACTGGAAAGTTAGACAAGCTTACGTTTGATGAGCTAAGTGAAATTTTATCTCAACACAACAAAACTTTTGGAAAGAAAAAGCAAGTTGGGGAAGATGTTTTTTTCACAGAGGCGAGCACAAGTAAATCTTCAACTGACAGTTCTATAAGCAAAGGAAGAGGAAATTTTGTACAAGGTCATGGTCGAAGCAAAAGTAGAGAAAACAATTTTTCAGACAGGAGCAATTTTCAAGGCAGAGGGTATTTTCAAGGCATAGGAAACAGTCAAGGTAGAGGGTATTTTCAAGGAAGAGGAAATAGTCAAGGCAGAGGCTATTTTCAAGGCAACAGTCAAGGTAGAGGAAAAACTCCACACAGAGGTAAAAATAGAGGCAGAGGACATAATTCAGGCAAAGGAAGAGATTTCAGTCAAATTGTTTGTAGACGATGTAACAAAGTTGGTCATTATGCAGAAGATTGTCGAACTTCCATTGATAAAATTTCCAAGTTTCATCAAAACACAACACAGTTTGCAAATGATCAAGATGATGATGGTTCAGAATATGTCTTTACCTCATCTTCGACATTACAGATTTCCACTGATTTTCAAAGTGATTATGAAGATGCTTGGATTCTAGATTCAGGAGCATCTCAACACATGACTTTCAGACCTGACTTCTTTTGGAATTTTCAAGAATGTCATATTAATTCCATCTTTCTTGTAGATAATGCCAAACACACTCCTTATGGAAAAGGTGTAGTTAAAGTTTATTTACCTGATATTGGAGAATGAATAATTTCAAATGTATGGTCTATACCCACCTTTAAAAATAATTTGTTGTCTTTAGTCACGATTCGACAAGCAGGAAATCAGGTGATTATGGAAGATGGCTTAGTTAAGATTAATTTAGTCAAACAGAATATGAAAATAGTGATGACAGGGTATGAAGATGGAAAACTATTAAGGATGAAAGGGACATTTATTCCAAGGCATTCAAACTTTGCAGGAGCAGTAAGTACAGGTATTTCATCTATAAGATTGTGGCATGTGAGATATGGACATCTCAACTTTGAAAGTCTTTCTCAATTGCAAAAATAAGGGATGGTTAAGGGACTTCCAACTTTCAAAAAGGAAAAAACAAAATGTGAAGCTTGCATTTATGGAAAACAAAGTCGAGAGAGTTTTCCAACAAGTTCATGGCGTGAAAATAGGCGGTTGCAACTAGTTCACAGTGATGTTTGTGGACCACTAGAAACTTCTTTAGGTGGTTGCAAATCTTTTTTATTCTTTATTGATGATTTTAGTAGAATGACTTGGGTTTACTTCTTGAAGCAAAAGTCAGAAGTTTTTGAAAAGTTTAAGATTTTTCATCAACTTGTTGAAAATGAAGTTAAGGAAAAGATCGACACTCTCAGGACAGATAATGGAGGGGAATTCACTTCTAATGAATTCAAAACTTTTTGCACAGACAATGGGTTAATAAGACATCTTACAAATTTATACAATCCTCAGCAAAATGGAGTCGTAGAAAGAATGAATCACACCTTGTTAGGAATGGTGAGATCCATGTTAAGCTTTAAAAAGTTAAGTTATACATATTGGGCAGAAGCAATCCATACAACTATCTACTTAAGGAACAGATCTCCAATTGCTTCTTTGGACAGAATCACACCTTATGAAGCATGGTTTGGTTTCAAACCTCGAGTTAAACATCTTAGAGTTTTCGGATCAGTATGTTATGCCTTAGTTATGAAAGAAAAATGAACTAAGATAGACTCAAGAAGCTTAAAATGCACAATGTTTGGGTATTCTGATGAGAAGAAAGGGTACCGACTTTTGTCCAATGGAAATTTTATTGTGAGCAAGGATGTAGTTTTTGATGAAACTAAAAGTAAGAGTGCTGAAGAAATAGAAAGTCATCTTCAAAAGTTAGAAACTAAAGGAAATCAAAGAAAAGGAAAAATGCAAAGTCAACCAAATTCACCTAATTGGTATGAACTTGATTTTCCTTCATCTGAAGATGATACATCCATTCCATTTACAACACCATATGGGTCTTACATCCGTTCATCAGACTCTCCTAGTAGTAGTAGTTCATCTGAAAATGATCCTCCACCTCCAGAATCTTCAACTGATCGACGAATATTAGTTTACATTAATCCAATTTACAATAATGGAAATTCAAATCCCCACACAAGTGAACATCAACTAAAAAAATGGGTAGTTCAACTTTTGAAAGATGTAAGGCCTAATGAGAAAAATAAAATAGGAACAAGGGGATCACACAACAATGAAGGAAATTTTTCCTTGGTAGCAAATGATTTTACTGAACCTTCCACATACAAAGAAGCAGTAAAACATAAAGAATGGCAACAGGCTATGGTTGACGAGTATCAAGCGGTAATTGATAACAACACTTGGAAACTTGTTGATTGTCCTATAAGTGTTAAACCCATCAGATGCAAATGGGTTTGCAGAATTAAATACAACCAACATGGAGAAATTGACAAGTATAAAGCAAGACTTGTGGCTAAAGGTTTTGCACAGTAGGAAGGAATTGATTATGAGGAAACTTTTTCTCCTGCAACTAAATGGAATACCATCTGATTAACACTTGCATTAGCCGCTTAGAAAGATTGGAAAGTTCATCAAATGGATGTAAAAAGTGATTTTCTCAACAGAGACTTACAGGAAGATGTATATATGCAACAACCACCAGGTTTTGAAATTGAAGGGCAGGAACATAAAGTGTGCAAATTAATCAAGGCATAATATGGGTTAAAGAAAGCTCCCCGAGCTTGGTATACCAAAATGGATGAATACCTCAGGAAAGTTGGTTTTCAACGAAGTGAATTTGATGATACTTTATATATTCGTAAACAGGGTCCATATCTGGTGATTCTTGTTATGCATGTAGATGATTTGATCATTATAGGAAACAATGATGATCACATTGCACAAGTGAAAAAGAAGTTACATGCAGGTTTTAAGATGACAGATTTGGGACTACTTCACTACTATCTTGGAATTGAAGTATTTCAATGCCCACATCATATTTTCATTTCTCAAAGTAAGTATGCAGCAGAAATTCTTCAGCGATTTGGAATGCAAGATTACAAACCATCTCTTACCCCTATGGAACAACACCTGAAACTTTCAAAATTTGAAGGGGGTGAAATGGTAGACAACACTATTTATAGACAGTTGATTGGTAGTTTGATTTATTTAAAAAACACTCGACCAGATCTATCTTATGTAGACAGTATTCTTTCACACTTTATGAAGAAACCACGGGACAACCACTGGAATGCAACCAAAAGAGTTCTTCAATATATCCAAGGAACAAAAGATTTTGGTCTTGTTTACAAAAAGACTAAAATTTTTGTACTTGGTGGATTTTCAGATGCCGACTTTGCCAGAAGTATTGATGATCGAGCATCAACATCAAGTTATTTAATGAACATGGGTTCAACAGCAGTGTCTTGGAATTGTAAGAAACAAGCTACAGTGGCCACTTCTATAGCAGAAGCAGAATACATCTCAGCATGGGAAGCAACATGTGAAATTGTTTGGTTACGCAGAATTTTACAGGACTTGGGCATTTCTCAAGCATAAGCTACATAATTATTCATCGACAGCCAAGAATCCAGTTTTTCATTCAAAGACAAAGCATGCGAACACTAAGTATCATCATATTAGATCACTCATTGCAAAGGATGTCATCAAGCCAATTTATTGTCCTTCAGAAGATCAGATCTCCAACACTTTCACGAAACCTCTTGGCATAATAAAATTTACTAAGTTCAGGGATGAAATTGGTATCTATTGTAATGTATATTTGGATCAATGGGGGGAATGTTAGATGATCCAAAATACAAATATAATAGTTTAAAAAGTTAGAATAAAATGATTATTAATTTAGAATATTAAATTAATAATATAGAATATTTGATTAATAAATGGAGACATTTAGAAATAGAGTATGGTTGTAAAAGATATGACTCTGGAAAGGTGTCATATCTTAGGCTCCAAATTAGGAGTATAGTTAGAAGATTGTTAAGATAGAATTTATTGTAAATGGACACTTGTTTATTTAATAAGTGATCCATAACTAGAGTTTGTTAGGACATTTAGCTTATATATAGCTCATTGCAAGAGTGTTGATGTGTTCGGGTGTAAACTCTTGCAAATTCTCACATGTAATTTCTTTTCCTATTTAATAAAAGTGTGTGTTTGAGGACACTTCTGCCATTATAGTGTATCTCCACAATACTGTTCATTTTTCCTACTTGACATTCTTTTCTGATTTTGACAAAAAGGTGGTGCTATTGTTGATACTTACAACTTGGCATATTTGATTTTATTTAATCTCACCACGTATTGTCTTGTTAACTCAATCAATCATAAATCTTTCTTTTAATATTGTCGGCTTATATGAGATTTGGATTTATTGCGAGATTTAACCAATCTGTCGTGAATTTTTTAATGGTATTATGCTTATACAAGTGGCAACTGATGTGGCGGGGAAAATAAATGTGATGGGAAGTAGTGATATGATGCCATGGAAGGTGGAAAATTTTAAGTATGCAGGCACAAAATGAAGAATGGGAAGTTCCAAATGCATAACACAAAAATGCAGACTTGCATACCTGCGGACCCGTGAACGTGAATACAAGGAAGGGTAAGGACATTCGCATTGATATTGAAAATATGGTTTAGTATTGAAAAAGGTGTTTTTGTGGATTGAAAAGATGTGTTTTGGGGAATGTGAACCTGCAGACTTGTGGACCTAGGGACTCAAGGAAAAAGGTTAACGGGAAGTATGTAGCTCTACATCCGGTTTTGTGAAAATTGACTAAGTGTTAAAAAGGTGAAAACTGTACAATTTGGGTAACAAAAAGTGACAAATGCATTTTGGTGACTGCGGGGTTGCAAATCTACATACTTGGAGACTCAAGAAATTTGATGGATGATATGTAGCTTTGCATCTGCATTTAAAAAAAATGACCAAGTATTAAAAAAAAGTGCATTGTGGAGGATGCAGAGGTAAGAGGTGCAAACTGTATAACACGCAAATGCAGACTTATGGACCGATGGACCTTCATATTTGTGGACTTGAAACTTTTGCTACCCCCGCTTCGCATTTTTTGAAAAATGGTTAAGTGTTGAAAATGTTTTGAGAGGAGAGAAAAGAAAGCAAAGGAAAATAAACCAGAATAAAGGATTATCAAAAGAATAAAAAGGGGTATCAAAAATTCCATGAAAAAATGAATACCTAGATACCTAGTAAAAATAGGGGTTTTTAAAATTGGATAGATGTATTAAGAGGGGGGTTCAACAAAATAATTTTGGGGGTTATTTTTCAATATTTAGTGAAATTAGGGGTATTCTTTAATATCCATGAAGGAACGTTCTATGTCATAGGTTCACTTGGTGAAGCCCCTGCTACATGAGCCTGGTGAACCAGGTAAAGAAAAAAGAAGCAACGCAGGTAGAGAAGTAGGAATCAAAACATAAGACTTTGGATCTATCACTTGAGAAGCTGGATGAGGAAACAAAGGACTAGAAAGATCGAGTAACACCTCTCTAGGACCAAGAGGAATGATTGAAATTAGTCAATAAGGAAAAGATAAATCCAAATCTTCAACCAATGGTGACTAGAAGTTAACATTGAAACTATTCTAGATATGTATAGTTATTCCAAGTTATGAAAGAAATTTTAGGAAGTTGGAAGAATCCCAACCTTTTAGAGTTGGGAATATCTCCCATATTTAACCTCAACCATCCATTTTCTATGACACAACATTCATGTTAGCATCAAGAGTTGTTCTTAGACTTCTTTAAGAACAAGCCCAGTACCCATCAAAAATTTTGTAATTTTATATTGGGTTTATGTTTGAGTGGATTAGTTAAAATGAGAACGAAAGGGAGAGGGAAGCAAACTACAGATCAATAGGCTACACCATTGGGCAATAGAGTCACACAAACACCCTGAAGTTAGAAGGCAATTGAAAAGCATATCAAAAAAATAGCTTATATGATGGCATATGGAAGAAAGGATAAATTAACATAGAGCAGATCATCCATTGAATAGATATCCTCTCTGCAAAACAAATTGTAAATCTACTTGAATAAAGACAATGAGTTATAGGTAATCACAACAA
This sequence comes from Picea engelmannii, assembly GCA_009831015.1. Taxonomy (NCBI): domain Eukaryota; kingdom Viridiplantae; phylum Streptophyta; class Pinopsida; order Pinales; family Pinaceae; genus Picea; species Picea engelmannii. The sequence continues at coordinate 659,084 of ML788893.1, forward strand.
ACCCTTTGTTGCTCAAGAATCTATAAATCAAATACAACCATTGATCCTCAAAATCTACAATTAATTCAAGTAAGATAGAAATGAAGATGAAAAAAAATGAGAACACAATCTGATATAACAAATCTAAGGAATCTTCAATGCCATGAATATTTACATATAAAATGTCCTTAGGCTTACAAATGAGCACACACAAGGAAAAGTCATGCTTAATCTCTCTCCAACCTCACTTTGATCATGAAATCCCTCTTCTCCAAGATATCCCTCCTTCATTAAATAGAAAATATCATCCAAAATATCCTTGGGAGGTCGCATCCCATCTCTTTTATTGGATTTTGGGCCTTGGAGATAGGTGGCAACGGTAAAAAAGACAAAAATCAAACAAACTGCTAAATTTTAGAAATTTTTTGGAAGTCATCAGGTCCAAGTGTCCTTTAGCATATAAATGATCTTTGAGAAGTCATTTGAACCCTCCTTGACAGGTGGAAACCTCCAAACAAGGTGAATATCCAATAATTGTCTGAGTTTGCAGTGCACTGGTGTTTTAAGTTTATCTTTCAAGCGACAAAATGGGTCAGGGTGATTTTTGGTCATCAGGTCAATGCCATAATCATTCTCCTCCACAAAAAAAATTCATAAGAACCCACATCATCATTTGGGATTTATGATAAAATATTTAGAAGAAGCTGATACATGAAATGAGTTTGTAGCGCTAGTTTGCAGTGCACTGGTGTTTTAATTTTATCTTTCAAATGTCAAAATGGGTCAAGATGAGTTTTGGTCATCAGTTCAATTCCATAATCATGCTCCTCAAAAAAAAATTCAGAAGAACCCACATCACCATTTGGGATTTATGATAAAATCTTTAGAAGAAGTTGTTATAGGAAATGAGTTTGCAGTGCCTAACAACTGCACTACGAAATTTCCTGTAGGTGTTGTTTTGTGCTAAATCAACTTGGATGATTCCAAAAACATGCAAGAATCCTTGAAAACCTATGATAAACCTGCTACAACTTCTGAGTAATGAAAATAACCTGCATAAACATTATATTCATAGTAGCCTGTGTTTAATTTCCTTTTCCAACTTGTCAATTCAATATTTTTGCATCCTTAAGTTTCCTCTCGATTCTTTTGAAAGTAGGGTATGATAAGAGGGACAACAATTCAATTTAATTGAAGTTGCAGACAGGAAAAAGGAGACAACTCTATGTAAACAGAGGGTTCATAGCGCCAACAACCAGTTCCCAACGCCAGTCTGCAACGCAATTAAACTAGGCTTTATGAAGGAATGACAAGATTTTTCATGTCTTAGAGGGAACATATAACAACTAGTTAAAACCTAGGCCTTAGAAAGATTTCAAAATTATCAAGGTTTTGGTTGATCAAAACAGAGGGTTTGCAACACCAATCTGCATCATGCAATTTGTGGTACAGGGTTAATGCATATAGTTCACAACGCAAAATTATCAATGGGAAATACAAATCATTCGTGAAAGGGAACTATAGGATGACCTTAAGATAACAATATTGACTAATGAGAAGGGATTAGAACACCAGACAAATGGGTTTAAGAGTTAGAAACGCATGAACATTAACAATTTACAGCGCCAACAATACATAACATATTTATATCCTTACTCAACCTTTTAAGAAACATGTAAATCATCAAGGGGTGCCTGGTATGTTCTGAATTTAGGGTAGTGTTTTGTGAACCTGAGATGGACTTAGAGGGAGGCATCCAATGTTCTAACATCTGGCTCCACATGGGATGAAGACCTCCCTATGAGGCTCCAAGAACCTCTACAGTTCTAGTGCCTTATCTGACTTCTGAATATGATTCTAATTTCAACAATTGTTCACCATTCTACAAGTTAAAACATCTTACAAAGACCAAATGCTATTACATTGGGCATGGAGTCTTATTCCAAAACTGAAAACAAACCAAATGCTTGTGCACCGAGCTTATTTATGTACATTTCTAATGCTAACCAATAAACAGTTGTGATCAAGTGTATACAAATTTCCATCTCAACCATGCAAGGAATTGGTTAACTAACCGAACCAGACTTCCATCTTTAAGAATAAATGAAATGATAAGAATGGAAAAATATAGGAGCAAATAGGCTTGAAGATCATATTTAAAACTCCCAAACTGTCTCTTTAAAAAGTTGAAGACAAAAGGATTTCTACGCCATTTCAAATCCATGTAAATAACCACTAGATCTTGGAAAAAGCAACTAGGTTCTTTCCATTCAAGAAAGAAATACTTTGTTTCTGATTGAGGAATATCAATAACAACTTCACCAATTTCTGAAGATTATTGATCCACATATGCTAGGAAAAAGGGTAATAATGGTTGATTTTGTAAGCTCCCTTCATTATTATTTGCTACAACTGACATAATTCCAACATGACCCCCTTTACTTCCTTCCCTTGAATCTGATGCATGACTGGTATTATGAAGTTCTATAGCTAATTCTAAAACAATTTTTTCTTCATAATCTATTTGGTATCCTTCATCTACATTTGAAACAACAAGTTCATCATGGGAAAAATATAATGAATCTACAACCATGTAATCATCAATACTATGGCCAAATACATCTCAAAAACCTTCTTCTTGAGAAGCAGAAGTATAAAGAGTTCCATGTATGAATGATTTCTTATCCACATATTCATTAGTATAATCTCTTCCATCCTCACTACTAGAGAAATTTATATGTTGGATATATGAATGAAATTCCTCACATCAGTGTTCAAAAATAAGTTCTTTATAAAAATACCTTTTACAATACTCATTGAATGAAACATGGAAATATCTTAAGGAAAATATCTTGGAAGCGGGAAGAGAAAAGTACCATTCTCATGCATCACCTTTTAAAGAGTACATGAACATTTTCATCAACACATCCTCATGATGTATGTCTAGTTGATCCATGCATTGATAAAATGTAATGTGATGTTGAGCAAGATTGTCCCCCTTGTCTTTTTTGAAAGTAGGAAGGTAATCCATCCATTCTGATGGTGGAGGCACTAGATTTGGAAAACCAGGGACAACTGAAAAATTGAGAGGTGCAAACCTCTGTGCCAAGATAGCCTCCATGGCCTTTGTCTTCCTGAATCAGTGAAGTCACCAACTGATCCTTTCTTCATGAAGTGGAGTCACTAGGTGAATGATGCAGTCTGAATATGTCCAGCTTCAGTTCACCATCCAAAGTTGGATCTAATCAAATTCATTCTCCCAAGGAAGGTATTCAACTTCGTCCCCAGCAACGACACCAAAAATGTTAGCACCAGGAGTTGTTCTTAGACTACTTTAAGAACAAGCCCAGTACCCATCATATTTTTTGTAATTTTATATTGGGTTTATGATTGAGTGGATTAGTTAAAATGAGAAAGAAAGGGAGAGGGAAATAAACTGCAGATCAATAGGCTACATCATTGGGCAATATAGTCACACAAACACCCTGAAGTTAGAAGGAAACTAAAAATCATATTAGAAAAATAACTTATATTATGGAATATCGAAGAAAGGATAAATTAACGTAAAGTAGATCATCCATTGAACATAGATCCTCTCCGCAAAATTAATTGGAAATCTACTTGAATAAAGATAATGAGTTATAGGAAATCACAACAAACCTTTTGCAGCTCAAGAATCTTAAAATCAAATAAAACCATTGATACTCAAAAGCTACAATTCATTCAAGTAAGATAGAAATGCAGATGAAAAACAAAGAGAACACAATCTGATATAACAAATCCAAGGAATCTTCAATGTCATGGATATTTACATGATAAAATTCCCTCGGGCTCACAAATGAGCACACACAAGGAAACTGCCTGCTCCAACTCTCTCCAACCTCTCTTTGATCATGAACTCCCTCTTCTCTAAGAGCTTCCTCCTTCATTTAATAGAAAATAGCATCCAAAATATACTTATGAGGTTGCATCCCATCTCTTTCATTGGATTCTAGGCCTTGGAGATAGGTGGCGATAGTCAAAGAAACAAAAATCCAACAAACTGCTAAATTTTAGGAAGTTGTTGGAAGTCATTAATAAATTTGTTGCCAACTCACTGCATGAGGTTTTAATGGAGCTAAATATTAGGTGCATGTGTGCTTTAGAATCTAACAGATCTTTGAGAAGTCATCTGAACCCTCCTTGGTAGGTGGCAACATCCAAACAAGGTGAATATCCAATAATTGTCTGAGTTTGCAGCGCACTCGTTTTTAATTTATCTTTCAGATGCCAAAATGGGTCAGGATGATTTTTGGTCATCAGGTCAATTCCATAATCATGCTCCTCACAAAAAATTTCATAAGAACCCACATCAACATTTTGTATTTATGATAAAATATTTAGAAGAAGTTGCTACAAGAAATGAGTTTGTAGCGCCAGTTTCCATCGCACTTGTGTTTTAATTGTATCTTTCAAATGCCAAAATGGGTCAGGCTTAGTTTTGGTCACCAGGTCAATTCCATAATCATGTTCCTCTAAAACAAATTTCAGAAGAACCCATATCACCATTTGGGATTTATGATAAAATCTTTAGAAGAAGCTGCTACAGGAAATGAGTTTGTGACGCCTGACATTGGTGCTACGAACTTTTTTGTAGGTGTCGTTTTGTGCCAAATCAACTCAATTGATTCCAAAACCATGCAAGAAGCCTTGAAAACCTCTAATAAACTCGCTACAACTTCTGAGTAATGAAAATAACCTACATAAACATTATATTCATAACAACCTGCTTTTAATTTCCTTTTTCAACTTGTCAATTCTAGTTTTTTGCATCCTTAAGCTGCCTCCTGAGTCTTTTGAAAGTAGGGTATGATAAGAGGGCCACCAATTCAATCTGAGTGAAGCTACAGATAGGCAAAAAGAGACAACTATGTGTAAACAGAGGGTTTGCAGCGCCAGTCTGCAGTGCAATTGAACTAGGCTTTATGAAGGACTCACCAGATTTTTCATGTCTAAGAGGGAACATATAACAACTGGTTAAAACCTAGGTCTTACACAGATTTCAAAATTGGCAAGGGTTTGGTTGATCAAAATAGAGGGTTCGCAGCGCCAGTCTGCAACACACAATTTGTGGTACAAAGGTTAATACAGACAGTTTGCAACGCATAATTATCAGTGGGAAATACAACGTGTTTGCAAAAGGAAACTATAGGATGACCTTAAGATGCCAATCTTGACCAATGAGTCGGGTTTAGAACACCAGAATAGTGGGTTTGAGAGTTAGTAGTGCATGACCATTAATAATTTGCAGCGCCAACAATACATAACAACTTTATATCCTTACTCAACCTTTTAAGCAACATGTAAATCGTCAAGGGGTACTTGGTATGTTCTGAATTTAGGCTAGTGTTTTTTGAACCTAAGATGGACTTAGGGGGAGGCATCAAATGTGCTAACAATTCCAATTTAACCACAATATTGTTTAATACAAATCATAACAATTATTGTGAATACATTATAAAAAAATTACCCCATAATATAATATACATTTATCTAATTAAATACCATATTAAATATATTTAATTGTTTCTCTAATAAACACTATATAATTTCAAAACTATGTGGTTTTGAACTCTCGGTGATGTGAATAACTCTGCAGTTTTTGTGTGGAATAATTCTACGGGTTTGAAATCTGTAGTCTTTGAACTCTACGGTTTTGCAAACTCGGTGGTGACGTGAATCTGTATTTTAACTCTATGATCTCTCTAAACTATGAAGTGATACATTGCAACTCTACAGTTATGGCTTCTTCAACCCACTGAGCACATGGGCGTGTGTTTGTAAACCAAGTGAGTCAGTTGTTACTTTGATCCAAGTTTAATTCAAAATATATTTATAATTTAGTAACGTGTGAATATTAAAGATATTTAAAAATAAATAAAATTTAGTTTTTTATTATAAAAGAAGATATTAAAAGTTTAATAAGTAAAAGTTGATTTTAGAGATAATAACTATTATCAATT
>ML788893.1:676914-688032 GCA_009831015.1 Picea engelmannii
TCATTTAGGCCCTCAAAATGGCCCCGAAAGTTAAAACCTGCTAAAAATAGTAAATTGCCAAAATTGCCAGAAAACTGTTTTGAGCCAGTCAGAAAAGGTGGGTGGCCACCAATATCCACCTGGATCAGTTAGAATGTTAGGAAGGTTGGTATTGTGACAAATATTTTCAAACTGAGATCTAATTTGGGTATACGCAGGACATTCTAAGAGAAACATCTTCAACCCTCTTAGTCTCACAAAGACAACATAATATTTTAACCCATGACGTTTTGAGAATTGTCCAATGCCTGATTTCACTATGAAGCTCATGAAAATTTGTTCTTATTTTAACAATATTTATTTCCTTCTTTACACTAGTCAAAACATGAAGATACTTTTGATCTTCTGCACTAGGGTTGATCACCTCCTTATATTTTCTAATTTTCTTTTATCCTCTAATTCTTTATCACACCACAATTTCTCCCTAAATTTAGATGTAATAATATTTTTAATATTATCATTATTTGCAAAATGATCTCTCTTCATTTATTCCCCGATGATTTAGCCAAGATTTGGCATCTTTATGTCATCACCATTGGAGCAGTAGGTGGTTTTGGCTAGAGTTTTAAGGAATTATGGGAAGTCTCTTATCTTCCATGTTGTTAATCTTGTTGTTGTACATTAGGTACCTAGTAATAACCATGCTCTCAATATGGGAGATGTTCATTTCTCATTCTCACTATATTAAATGAAAAAATCCATAAACAATATTTGTTATAGACTACATTATCTTAAATAAAAACTAATATAAAAGCTCGAGAAATAATAATTTAACTATATGATAAGTCATTCTAACTTGATAAATAATATATGATAAGCCATTTTATCTTGAAAATTAATGATGATGATTGACATTCACTAAGACCAAATTTGGTCTATTGGACCTTAAGAAGGTAAGGGACTCCTTAGCTTTCTTTAGAATTTTAATTATGTGCTAAAAAAACATTGAGAGAAGCATTTCAAGATCACCATAGTTTTGTTGAGTTAGAAGGTTAGGAAGGTTGGTAGTGTGACAAATATTTTGAAATTGAGATCTAATCTGGGTATATGTTGGACATTCTAAGAGAATTTTTTTTCATCTTCAACCCTCTTAGTGTCACAATTATGACAAATTCTTTCATCCCACAATGTTTTGGAAAGTGTCCAATGCTCAATTTTACTATGGATCTCGCGAGTATTTGTTCAGAAATGCTAATTTTCTTCTTTACATTATTCAAAACATAGAGATACTTTTGATCTTCTAGATGAGAGTTAATCACCTACTTATAATATCTTAACTTTAATTTTCCCTCTAACTCTTTATGGCACCACAATTTCTCTTTGAATTAGAAGTAATAATGATTTTAATATTATCCTTATTCTGTAAAATGATTTCTTCATTTATTCCCAAATAGTTTAGGCAATACTAGGCATCTTTATGCCATCCCCACTTGAGTCGAAGGTGGTTTTGGCCAAAGTTTGAAGCAATTTTGGGAAGTTTGTTGTCTTCTATTTTATCTAACTCGATCTTATGAATCAAGTACCCGATCAGAGTCATGATTTCAATGGGGGAAAGACTCGCTTCCATGAGAAGGATAGGATAGGGTGTATTTCCTTTAATTTTTAGATTATAAGTTATAACATTCTATTGGATCTACTCTATCTTTCTCCACAATTCTCTTACTCATACTGCATCCCCAAAATTCACATCCACATAAAATAATAGGAGTAATGAGAGTCTCAAAGAGGGATTTTTTCTATCACATATCCAAAGGTGTCATGCTCATATTATTATAAATAAATAATAATGATAATAATAATAATAAAGAAGTGAAATAATTATCATAAAGGGATCATAATAAATACTCAAAAACAAATATTTGGGTAATAAAAGAAATGATTAAAATAAGTAAAGTAATTTATGGAAAAACACTAAAAACAAACTAAGTTTATGGGAAAAAAAAGTAAGATAAAAAAATAATTAAATAATGACAAGTGGAACCTAGGGATTGAGTCCTTTATCATGGATGTATTCTATATAAGGACAGAGAAAAAGGAGAGGAGGAAATCTCATTTTTCCTAGGTAATTCGAGGACAAGGATAAGAAGAGATGACATAGTAGTGGATTGTGGGTTCGAGACTCTCGGTAGTGATGACTAAGGGGTTAGTTGGGTGGAGAGTTACTCCCCACTTATTGTTGCGGCTATTCAGATTGAAGATCAAAATATCACTACGTTTTTCAAGTCACTAGAGTACAAGTATGTTGGTTTCAGATAAGTTACTTAGTACATACTCCTTATAAGTTATGATATATTTAATCATGTATCTCTATTTTATCATATCTAGGTTGCAAGTTGTGGTATTTATTTATGTATCTAGATGTATTAGAATTTTGGGTTATGACAAAAGGTCTGCTACCTTAAATTGTTTTCAAGACCATAATAATCTTTCCACCCTCTATTTATCATTTTCTCAATGCTATAGTTCTAGTTGAATTTATGATGAATATCAATTCAGGGATATTTGTATGAAGGCGCTTCCTCCAAGTTGTTATTGTCATATACAAAAGTATCATGGGTGATCTTTTTAGATTTAATTATTAATAAGTCATTTGATCTATTCTAAATGCAAAAAAACTTTAAACAATATAATAAATTAGATCTCAATTTTAGAATATTTGACATAATACCAATCTTCCTAACCTTCGAAGTCATCAAAACTATAGTGATCTTGGAAGGCTTCTCCTAATGTTTTTTGAGAATCCAAATAACATTATAAAGAAATCTAAATAATCTCTTACCTTTTTTTTGTTAGAAATGTGCTCGTCACTTGCAGGGCCAACATTTCAACCATTGGCTAAGAAACCACAACCCAGGGGCATCTAAGTCGTCAAAATCACTTGGGGATCGCACTCAACCTCGACCACACCAACCCTTAACATGACTAGATCTTTGGATGTCTTCTCGTGACTAAACACACCATAAGGGTATTAAACTCTCGTTTCCTAGAAAACAAAACTCACACCTTAACTAGATGAGTTAGCAGGAATTGACAAGTAATCTCTTACCTTTCTTAAGATACGATAAACCAATTTTAATCTCATTGGATGTTAACCACCACTACCATAAACAATATCTATTATACATTACATTATCTTAAATAAAAACTAATACCTAAACAATATAATAAATAATATATATTCTAAATTACATTATCTTAAATAAAAACTAATACCCAAAGAAATAATATTGGAAGTGTGTATTAAAAATGGTAAATGTTAATGGGAACTATATATTTAAATATTAAAATGAAAAAATATTAAAACATAATAATAAATTTAAATATCAAAATTGAAAAGAAAATTAAATTTTTGTATTACATTTAATAAACAATATCTATTATAAACTTCATTGTCTTAAATAAAAAATAATATCCAAATCTTAGAAATAATAGGATGAACAAAGCATTAAAAATAAGGTTAATAAGTATTATATATTTAAAGTTTTAAATGAAAAATAATTAAAAAATAATAAAAAAATTAAATATCAAGATTAATAAAAACCACTCTACTTAAAAAAGTGAGGTGTATTTTCCAAAGAGCTTGTAAGGTTCATTTTACATTAAATTAATTTAATTTTAAATTTAAATATTTACATCTCAATTATCATTATTTTTATCTCTCAAAGTATGTAATAAATGAGAAATTAAAGTAATTAATTTTATCATTAAATACTTAATAAATCAGCAACAAAAATGGATTTAGCAAAACGATATCCCATACCAAGAAATCTTTTAAAATTTCTTAAAATACTAAAACTAATATATGAAATATATTTACATATGTCTCACCTTACATTATGGGCAGAATAAGTGCAAAGAATGGCCAAAATTCTTCTACACTGCACTATATCTTCCTTTTATATGTGTAAAGCTTAGAATTATTTATCATGATTTTTCTTTGCAATGGTTTGCCAGCACTGTATTACGATACCTAGCACAGAAATATTCAAGGATGGGAATTTTCACAATGTATTCGGTATTACAGTAACAAAAATGGAGAAACATCAAAGTCTGTTGCAATCCTAATGGCAAGGGTGCTCAATGGAGTCATTTCAAACACAGTCACATCCGAATCAACAATAGAAGTAAATAATCCATTTATAAATTTAATATACAGATTGGAATGTGCTCCTTACATCTAAAGCTCTCCATTGTACTGTAGCTATTCAACCTATTTTCTATGTTCATGTTAGTGATTGTATTTGAAGAACAGTTAAAAGCTCCTGCAACCCTACTGCACTCCTTTTTTCAACTCCTCAGTTCTGAAGGTATTATGTCTTATCTACTTTTCAGATGCTAAGTTTAAAATTTGCTGTGTATATAATGCTTTTAGGCTACCATTGCAGAATAATGCAAATATCTATTAAAAATATTTAGATTGAATATATAATGTGAGAGTTTTGCCATATATAAGTGTTTGTATAGTGACACTGATACAGATACTAGTGATGTTATTCTTTTGTTTTATTATTTTAATTCATAGTCATTAAGGTTTTGCTTTAAAGAATGTGTGAGCATCGTCAAAAGCTGCCAATCTTTCAACTCACCATGAATTTGATTGAAAATGCTGATATCCAAAGCCTACCCATATCTGAGCATCACCCATAAGTTTGATTGAAAATGCCACATCTCCAGATGATCACTCCTCACTTTGTCATAAAGTAAACCAACTGGTGTTAGTGTAATCTCTTCATGATAGAGTGAAGCCAGTGCTCATAATTCATTCAGCTTTATTTATTAATATGATTCCTCCTACTGTGCATAAGCCAGATATCATGCACGGAGTACTAGTTATTCAAAAAGTTCAGAGCTGTATGAATTCAGATCAGAAAAGGTACGAAAACGTTTTTCATTTTCATTAGGGTTTCTGGCGTGCATAAGTAAAATTCACTTCAGACACGGAACTCAGGGTATAAAGCAGTAATCAATAGTTTCGACTAAATCTATGACACTTTTTTTTAAAAATGAACTGATATTCGACTTAAACTCACAAAACGATAAGCCGAGCGAGAATACGAGTTCTGTATAATTAAATTTGTGCATGTGTAATCCTAGTTAAATGTTTAGATAATGTCAATAGAGTATGAATCCATGTCGCTGCAACTTTCTATAAGGAATTTAATTAAGAGCGCGGTAAGCAGGAATGAACTAAGAACTAGATTGTCATCGCTTTCACAGAACTCAGGATTGCCCTAGCTGTTAAGCCTGCAAACATTCCAGGGGATCTGGATGCAATATATGCATGGATATGGGAAGGTCCAGCCGCTGGCCATAATATTGTTTTTAAGAAACATCATGAGCATTAAGGATAAAATTTCTGGGCGTACCTCACGTGTAGTTGCAGATCATATGGCACGTCCAACATGATTTGAGATAGTAATTGCGATGTTCTTCTTCATACTAGAAGTATATATGTATATATATGTTTAGAAATAAGCTGCTAGGGATTTTTGCGCATGCCTGGTGGAACAATGTCCCCCAGCAAACCCTGGTCGACCGTGGGGGGTTGCATTTGGTGGGAATGAATTAGCTGCTGCTGCTGCTGCTGCTGAGATTGATCATGATGCTGCTGCTGCTGCTGCTGAATTGATCTTATAATTTGTTGTTGGTGGTGTAAGGTGCTGCTGCCCCGGTGTATTGGATCATGTGCAGCCTGTGTCTGTGCCTGTAAACTGCCCATACCATAATAATTAGTGCGCGGAGGGACCTGCACCGCCATTCTCAGGTTCGGGAAATTGAAGTTGGGTGACTGAGCACTGTTAAAAGGGGATGTGGCGCGATGATGATCGACTGCTGCAAAGTGGTTTAATTGATCTGATGATCCAGACGATGACCCACGCAACAGTGCAGGACTATGATGAGTATGCTGCCCTTCGTATGTTGTAATCACTACGCTAGGATCTTCTGACGACCTCTCAACTCGTTTCTTTACGAAGCACTTGCCGTTTGTGCATCGATAGTAACTCCTGTCACACAAAAATATAATCATTTTCACCACCAGAGCTTCTTCAGCAATCTCACACTCAAAAAAAATGTACCCCAGTTTCAGCCCCTCACAGACTCGAATTGACCAATATCACAGTTTGTATCGTCTATCATGCTCAATGGAATTAAATACCAAATACCACGGTCACAATCTCATCTCAGCACATTCTTTAGCCCATGAAAAACTCAGGTTCACTAATTTCAATTACATATACCATATACATAGCTATCTTATTCATTGATTTTGAATTAAACAACAGAGATAATTGCCACAGATTCTGGGATTTGAACTGACATATTTAGTAGCACTAACTTAATAGAAGTCTGGAAAATATGCTGTAGAAAGCTGAGAGGGATAATTAACCTGGGAAAGGGGCTATTCTTGACTGCTTTTTGGCCATATTTGCGCCAGCGATACCCATCTTCCAGATGATCGATATCGCTTTTGGTCATGAAAGCAAATCTAGGCTCGCGGTTCCGTTTCTGACCCTTTTTCCTAGGTCTGCTCCTGTACAAATTCGATTAATTTATATTAGCATACATTATAGGGGCCTGCTGCTACGTGTTATCCCACACATCACCTTGCATAATTTACAGATTAACGTGTGCGAATCAAAGAAAATTGCAAGGAAATGAATTAACTCACTGCTTCTTAGTTTCTGGTTCTGTAGGCTTGCTCTCCGTATTGATATCTTCAGAGGTCGGTTCAGTTTTTGAGGGCCCTAATCTGATTCCTGCACTGGATTCTTCATGGCCTTCGGTGGAGGAAGAGGAAATTGATGAGTTGGGAGTGCTCGGGACCATGGAATTTTCGCCTGAGCGGCCTCCAGCGCGGGTTTCTTCGGTGGCCGCCGTGGTACCGGACGGAGGAAAATCCGCTGCTTCTTCGGGAGCCTCATGTCGTGTCTGGTGGTCTTCCGGGATTTGAGATAGGGGCCTCACAACATGACCAAAGTCGGGAAATTCTTCTTCTCTCTGCAAATATTCTTGGAAGCTGATAAGAGGGAAATCTACAAGCCCGCTATCAATGTCCATCAATGCGCTGCTTCTAGACAGAACCTGAGCAGGACGATGATGTTGTGTGTCGGTATTCCACGACATTTCTGTGGAGGGGTTGAACACGAATCCACCGGCTCTAGGAGTAGTGAAGGTCTGGTATAGGTTTCGATCTTGAGACCTGGAGACAGCACCGGTGTCGCATGGAAGCTGATTAGTAGTTGTAATCCAGCTAGGAGGAGGAAAACCACTGTGAGTTTGCTTCTGTTCTTGAGTGGGGTAAGATGGTAGGAATAGAGCCTGCTGTTCCGATAACCTCCAAGCATCTGACGAGTCACTTTCGGGCTCGCTGGACTCACTTTTAGGAATAGGCTGCGGCTGCTCATGGGGCGCTGCCATGGCCTAATTATTTGAAAAGACTCGCACCGCTTTCCTTCTCTCACCAACTGACCACCGACCTTAAATCCTCACTTCAATTTCCGATATCGATCCCGATGATGTTCGATAGCTCCAAGATTTCAATCAAATTTTTTTGATGGTGCAGCAGCAGCACCAGGACGTGATCACTTTTTCCAGTAACGAGACCAAATTTCAATCGGAACTCATACACGCACGGTTTGGAGTCTCCCACACGCTTCTACAAGTACAGCAACGCCCTCCATATGTTCTTCAACAGTCAAATCTCAACCAAAACACGAACATTTTTTTCTCATTCCAACCCACCTGCGATGCAAACTTTCTGCCACACGATTTCTAAGCGCATCAAATATGGAATCAATCAACAATCGACATATAGTTCCATGTTCATGGCATTCGAACATATTGCAGTCTCTAATCCGGTCCACTGAACAGAAAACCCATGAACATTATAAAATCAGGTCATAAAGCAGTCTAAGCCAACCCTAGACACCAAAGAGACTCGAGCAGATCTAGGCCCCATCGCCATGGATCGAAGCCTCCACAGACCGAGGTGTCGGCAGCGTTGAATCATTCACAAGGCCATAAACGCGTTCATATATGTATGCTGGAGTCCAGATATTCAACCCTCTTGGGTTAATTAATTGGCTATTGGAACTGAGTGGAGCAGTTCGTATTAGAATTATGGTTTTTTTGGGGATGATTGACTGAGCAGTGCAGCAGTATTCTGCGTATGTGAATCCCTCCCTGCTTTGTTTTGTAGGCGACTTTTGAGAAGAAAAAAAGCGAGAAGCTTACCTGTTTTTCTTTATCCACCTGCACCGACGAGCGAGCGCCTCTTTTTCTATTCCAACTTAACGCGTGGGCGCTGATTTCAGTCCCAACAAAGACAGAAATAAAGAAACAAAACGTCCCGTGAAGTGAAACGGAGCTCTGCGTGTGAAAAGAGATATGATGGCGATGATTAACGGCGATCGTTCTTCTGCCACAATGTACTCAACAACTCCCAGGATTGCTGCGCTGTAATCATCCATCGCATTCACACACACAGAACCCTCTTCCTCCTGCTACGAAGCTGTATGAACGAGGCCAGATTAGGGCAGGAAATTCAAAGCCCAGCAACATTATCTGGCCTGAAGGAGACGTTGAGAAGAAGTCAAGGCAGCGTTTATATGTATGGCAGGATTGGGAGAGTCTGGCCAGATTGGGGATCCAATCCAACTCAATTCAATTCCGGAATGAGTTGGAAAAGTTGCTTGCCGAGGAGAAAAGAAAAAAACAAATTGCGGAAAGCGAAGGCGCCGTGCGGCGCGATAAAAGTTGGGGAGTCAAACCACGCGGACGTAGAATCATGTGATGTCTCTTCAAGCCGAAGGAAGGAAGCAAGCGAAGCAAAGCATTTTTGCATCTCATTCCGTGGCTTAAAACCATTAAATTAAAATAAAACTCCAACACATCACTTTGCGAATATAATTAAAAAGTGCGGTGCGCGTGAGGGTTTGGGTCAAATCCAGTGTTTTTTTTCCACTATACCCACCCCCCATCCTAAACCAGGGGTATCCACATTGGAATTTGGGAGCGTTTAATTTAAATATCTTTCATTTCATTGTTGGCTCCAATTTAAATTCGTATAATCTCCCTTTGTTTTTTTCCTTCCCATCATGTATGGATTACGTGTAGCCACGTCACCAAATATTCCCGCGCTCCGCCCACCTTAAGATCTTCTTTTGATTCCCCTGCTGCTTGGCTCCCCCGACTTTTTACTTCATTCCGCACTAAATCAAATCGTGTTTGGTTAAGCCCCCCTTCTCCACATAATAATAATAATAAACCCAAACCCTAGTTAACTACTTACGCGGACGAGGAGGATAAGATTTATGTGGTACAACTAACATAACATGCCCCCCAACTCCCCACCTCCACCACCTCCTCCTTTTTGTTTAATTTTGTTTGTACCTTACTTTGCCTCCTTGTTAAATCGTACACCAAGAAGACTAAATACCCATTACGCCATATAAAAATAATAATAATAACTCAAAAAACGCAATGCATAGCACTATGGTCACATGGATATGGAATATAACCTAATCCCATCTTAATCATTTGTGACTGTGTTTACCTTCTCCATAGGCAATACAATCAACAATGAAAATGAGTTACAATCAATGAAAACAAGTAGAAAATAGTTTGACAAATGGGATATGGCAGAAGAAAGTTATTTAACACTTAGAAAAAAAAAATCAAAATGCAAAACTACTTAAAATTATATTTTAGGAAAATTTAATAAAAAGTGAAAAGAAATTGTGAAATTATTGTAACAACTAACTCAAATAAAGAAAAAAAAAACTAACTTTTTACAATAAAGAAAACTACTTCTTGTTAGATAAACCAAATCTTTAATTCAAATCTTACCATTACATCACTAACTTTAATTTTACATAATTCATTGTTTTATTCTTATAAAAAGAAAAGATAAACTATTATTTCATTGGACCGTTATATCCTAAAGAAACTATATCATCTATCTATTCACACAATAGCGATTTTTACCATTAGTCATATTTGTCAAAAATTACTAGTATTAAAACTTTGTAACGTTCGGGTCATTTTATTTATTTTGCTTTAATTAGACATGCTCAACGTTCCTAGCAAATGGAGAAGTACGTGTACATATGAAAATTTGAATTATGAAGAAAGAGAGTTTTATATGATTTGTGGTGAGAGAGTCAACCAACACAGTGAGACGAAGAAGGAAGGATGCCAACCACCATACATATATATAAATAAATAAATAAATATTGCTTTGTGATTTTAAATGTAGTTATGGGTACTCTTTATATATCAAATAATGGAGAGCTTGGGTTCATAGGGTTTATATGAACGTTCGTACCAACATTATGAATATTGGTGTTAAACTAATATTTAAATAACTACATTAAAAGTGTGCAACCAATTGTCTACAAAAGGAATATTTTTGTGCAAAAGTCAAAATTGTATTCATTTCATTGAGAAACTCAGAAAGTGATATTTGCTTCCCAGCTTTATGATAAACTTCTAACTCATTCCATGGTATCAAGATTATTAATATATAAATTATAATTATGAATAATTAAATAGCTTAATAACAAGATGGAGATTCTCTAAGTTAATAATAGTTAAATTTAGAAAGTAAAAAATAAATTTAAAAGTGTAACACAATAATAAAATTACATAATTAATAAACATGTCATTTTTAATTTTTAATTAAAAAAAAAAATTTGTCTTTTTTTTAATTTCATATTGCTTCATTCAAAAAAAAATTAAAATGGTTACTCATATTTTATTTTAAAAGACAAAGCTCAAGTATGAAAGAGAGAAAGCTCAAGTATTAAAGAGGGGAACAATTCCTTATTAGAATCAAAGAAAATTACATAATTAATATACATGTCATTTTTAATTTAAAAAACAAAATAGTTTTTTTTTGGGTTTTTTTTTTGTAATTTCATATTGCTTCATTCAAAAAAATTAAAATGACTACTCATATTTTAAAAGACAAAGCTCAAGTATGAAAGAGAGAAAGCTCAGGTATTAAAGAGAGGAACAATTCCTTATTAGGATCAAAGGAAATTACATAATTAATATACATGTCATTTTTAATTAAAA
>ML788893.1:688132-698355 GCA_009831015.1 Picea engelmannii
TTTTTTTTTTTAATTTCATATTGCTTCATTCAAAAAAATTAAAATGGCTACTCATATTTTAAAAGACAAAGCTCAAGTATGAAAGAGAGAAAGCTCAAGTATTAAAGAGAGGAACAATTCCTTATTAGGATCAAAGGTGTCAGTTTCATGAAGTCTTTTCATTCCCTAGGATAAGATGACTAAATACATTGAATATTTTTACATTTTTTTATATGTTTTTTTTTTGTTAATTATATACAAAACTAGTTTTTACATCTTGAAGTGGGAAAAATAAGATGTATCATAGAGGTTACATCATCATGATGATGATGGTGATTAACGCCCATTTCTATCTGGGTAAAGAATTACTTGGAATTCAAATTTAATTTGTGTGCTAAAAAAACATTAAGAGAAGTGTTCTACGATCACCATAGTTTTGTTGATTTAAAAGGTCATGAAGGTTGGTAGTGTGACAAATCTTTTGAAATTGACATGTAATCTGGGTATATGCAAGACATTCTAAGAGAATTTTTTTTCATCTTCAACCCTCTTAGTGTCACAAAGGTAATAGACTCTTTTATCCCATGGCATTTTGGGAACCTAGTTTCACTATGGAGCTCATGAGAATTAGTTCTTATTTTAGCAATGCTTATTTTCTTCTCTACCCTTGTCAAAACAAAGAGATAATTTTGATTTTCTAGATTAGGGTTGTATACCTCCTTATAATATCTTAATTTTCTTTTTTCCTCTAACTCTTTATCCCACCACATTTTCCCCTTAAATTTTGATGTAATGATGTTTTTTAATATTATCCTTATTTTGCAATATGATCTCTTTTTTTATTCCCCAATGGTTTAGCCAACACGGTCATCCATCCCAAGGTGATTTTTTCTAGGGTTTGAAGCAATTTTAAGAAGCCTCTTCTCTTCTATGTTGTTTAACTTCTTCTTATACATTAGGTATCTGGACCGTGCTTTGGGGAAAGGTTTGCTTATGTGAAGATGATAGGATAGGGTGTATTTCCTTTAATTCTGAGATTATAGGTAATAAAATTCTTTTGGATTTGCTCTATCTTTCTCCATGACTCTATAGAGATACTACACCCTCAAACTTTACATCCATATAAAATAACATGAGTAATGAGAGTCTCAAATACGAGTTTTTTCTTATCTCATACCCAAATATCAGTGGATTTATAATTGTTTTCAAGTCCATAATAAACTTTCCACCCTCAATTTATTATTTTCTCAATTCTATAATTCCAATTAAGTTTATGATGAATATGATGCCTAGATATTTGTATGAAAAGACTTTCTTCAAGTTATTGTTATCATATATGAAAATATCGTAAGTGTTCTTTTTAAATTTAATTATCATTACTTTTGTTTTGTCAATATTAACATTCATACTAATTGTTGAATATTTAGCTTATTTTTATATATACAATCAAAATCAAATTTACTAAGTATGTAAACCATGAATATTAAAAAGCATCCTTTAATTTTTCCCACTAAATTTTTTATAAAAATATACCACATATATAACATTAATTTAAAAAAAAAAAAAAAAAAAAACCATTATTTTCTTTAATCCATATCCATCTCCATATCCATCTCTATTCGAGTTAAGGTAAACATTTAAAAATTAACTTACATCAAAGTAAATGCAATTTTACTTTTTTTCGCCCGTGCGTTTTACTAATTGACTTTAACAAAACAAAATGTGAATATTATATGTATCGGAAAGTTATTTAAGAACTTTTACCCTTCGGGATTCATCCCAAAACGTCTCTTTTGAAGGAATCTTAAAATTTTCGGTTGAAGTATCTAGGTCGTAATTCTTGAACACTCTTAGAAGGGGTGTTTTTCTCTTTAAATAATAATAAAGATACTTTGTTAGGGTGTTTTTCTCTTTAAATATTAATAAAGATACTTTGTTATGTATGCCACATAATCTTAATTGTATATATTATTTTTAATTAATATATACATAATTTGTATTGAAAGTGTATCTCAATATGGGTCCCATGGGATAACACAATTGGTTAAGACATGCGCACACTCTTCCAGTTTGGGGAGAGGTCATGAGTTCGAAACCTGTGTCCCTTGGGGCTGCGAAGCTTTATCACTCCCCACTATGTGGGGAAGTGTAATTTTACACTTTATTTTTACTTCAATGTAGATTTATGTATTTAAAGAACTCAAAACTTAACTAGATATTAGATATGAGTTTTGATTATGGTTAATGTATTTATGTTTACAATATTTTTATATAAATAGTATATTTATAATTTTTTTAAATATATAATATATTTTTTGAAAATGAAATAAGTTGTATTTTAATATAATTTGAATTAAAAGTTACACTCTTTTATATAGATATTAGATATGGGTTTTGATTATGATTAATGTATTTATATTTATATTTATATTTATATTTATCTTTATCTTGTAATAATATTTTTATATAAATATTATATTTATAGTTTTTTTTAAGTATATTATTTATTTTTTGAAAATGATATAAGTTGTATTTTAACATAATTTGAATTAAAAGATATATTTCTTTACATAATTTAACAAACACTATTGTAATTATGTTAAATTTTTTTGAATTATGTTGTAAAATTAGGTTATATATATATATATATATATATATATATATATATATATATATATATATATATATATATATATATATTCAATTGTTAAAATGTATCATTTTATATGAAAAGTTACTAAGCGAGATTGGAAAGCATACTTATTATATTTATCACAAATTTCTCAATAGTCTTCTGATCCAGAATTGAATTACCAGTTAGGTTGGTAGTTGGAAGGTCATCCTTAAGAGTTAATGAGGAGATGGGGCAGGGTATCCATTTGTAAGGCTTCAAGGCCTGACCACGAATTGGGATTCATACCCACGCAACCTTCCCGAGGAAGGCAAGAAAGGGGGTAATTCATGGACAGAGACAGATCGATGAGAGAGCAGATGAGAGAAAAACACTCTCTCGAGAAGAGAAAAGAAGGATACTTCAACTTTGGAGTGGAGAGGAAAAGTTGAGTTGTAAGCTCGTTTTGGTTGAAGGAAGCCATGGGTAGGGTTTGGCTATAAGCTGATAAACGAGGCTGATGAGTGACTGAGGAAGTACTCATGCAGACCTCCTTGCTTGGAGTAGAGAAAACCAGTTGCCAATTTCCTATGGGAGGAGGAGAGTAACCTTCGTCCCTGACTGTCATGGAGCAAAGAGAAAGAGTCTCTCTCAGAGCATCATGGTCTAGCTCGGGGGTGGCCAGTGGTAAATCCGGTAGGAGTGGTTGTGCTTGTGGTTGGGAGGAAACATGCACCCCTTTCAGCAGTTGCTTCACATTTTCTAGTTCTGATAAGTATTTTCATACTTTGTGTAATACATTGGATGTGATGATGAGATGTATGTGTTTATGATTAAGTCTTTCAGTATTTGCACAATTATTAGAAATGCTCTTTGGTTTCCCTAAACTGTTATATCTATATGATCTTTGATTTATCTCAGTTTAACTGTTAGAGAATCATGGGATGTGAGTCCACAGGAGAGTCGGGATAAGAGTAACTAAAATGCCTAAGTCATCTCGATCCTTTGAATTCTCTTTAGCAGGAACGTCAAGTTCATCTCTGTGGGAGAAGGGTGTTTCCCTTCAGACTAACCACCCATCTGACCGAGGGCTCATGCCCATGTCCTTAATCCATTTGTTGCAAAAGAATTTGTGCCTAGCCTATAAGATTCCCCAAAGGAACCCTGCGCTAGTCCAAAAGGAGCTAGCTCTTTCGACTTCGGGACTTCAGGACTTGTGACTCCACAATCCTAAAAAATAGTTGAAGGCGGAAGTTGTGAATTGATGAGGGCCGTCGATCTGGAGATCCAGTGTAGATCCCTCTTAGACGATAGATTAGGCTTAGGAAGGGAAGTGTTAAGTGCTTCGGCGAAGTCCTACTTCGGGTGAATAGGAGTGGTCTAACGTCGAAAAATCTCAAATGTCGAAGTCGCAAAGTAATTTGGGACCATTGAAAATGGAGGGACACATGTCCACAGATCAACGGTTGTTCGGGAGTCCAGGTATTTGACGATATAGGGATGCATGAGTTTTCCCTGGAGCTCTGCAAGCCGGAGTAAATCCTAGCCATAGATGCTAGGTACACGTGGTGATAGATCCGACGTGGTCCGAAGGGAAAGTTGGAAGATACACACCGAACAACCAAATGCCAAACTGTCGAAGTGATGTGGGTCGTCGATCTTCGGATCCTTTGGGATCCCTCTCAGTTGTTGATCTAAGGAACCACCCTTGAGTAACCAATCGATTAGGAACGCATCGTGGAGCAACACGTAGTCTTACTCATCCACTATCAAAGGTTGTCCATTGAACTAGGATCATTGGATGAGTGGGTACGTGGCAAGCGATCTCGTAGTCTGGAGACTTCGTACTCCAGAGGAACTTGGCCAAGAGTCTATGAAGTGTGAAAACCGCCAAAGTCACAAATGTCGATGTAAATCTCGACCGTTGGTCGAAGATGACACGTGGTGCTAGATCTGAGAGTATGGAGATTTGTCTCTTCGAGGGATTTTTGTCAAGAGGAGTTGGTAAGCTCTGAATCCCAAAGTCGTGAAGTAACGAGAACTGTGGATCTATGGATCCATGTGGATAAATCTCAACCATATGATGGGGGTTGACATGGCTCACTAACGTCATCCTAGGTGACATGGACCCGCAACTAAGGTGCCACGTGTCACCCAGATTTGGCCAATTCACATACCCCTTATTTCTTTTAGAGCATGACACATGTCACCCCCTATCAAGGAAATGTGTCACCCCTTGACCCTCGCCGCATGTCCACTTCTGGTCCGTGCCTGCTTAGCCTACATGGCTAGTGATGTGTCTGGGACTCTGGGAGTTTGGATAACTTCAGGAGTTCGGAAGATGTGGGGCATGGTACAATATAGGAACATCCAAAATAAAACGTCGAATGTCGACCGCTGAAGGGCCAACGACAAGTGGCGAGATTTCGGGAGTTCAGGAGTTTTGGGCATAGTATGGAAAAAGGGATGTTCATGAATACCGTTGATCGTCGAACGCCAAACATTCAACGACAATCGTCGATCGCCGAAACACCGATTGCTGACTATCGAAAGAAAGGGACGCTCAGTGTAAAACGTTGAACGTCGTTCACAGAATGGCTAAGGCCACATGGTGAGAATTCGGGACTTCAGGGATTAGGAAAACGGTATGTTCAGCGCCGAACGCCGAAGAATCCAACTGATAATTCCCTAGGTAGGTTCGGGAGGCCATAACTTACAGACCCGAGCTCATATTTTAGTGTGGTGGCGACCATTAGAAATCTCACAACGAGAAGTAACCCGCAAAGATCTCAGAATTAGGATTTGAGATAGTTAGGAAGAGAAAAAATTTGATGCCCCATCCCTAGAAAAGGGTATTTAAGGGTTGGGTGTGTTACAGTATGCTACTTAAAAAAAGCATAGGTATGGGAATTTATTATGATGTATCAGTGTTTTGATATGTGGGTTAATAATTGTGTTCTTCAATACCCTACTCATAGTCATTAGAGAAATATTGTAATGTCCCTTCCCAAATTCGTCCACAAGAACAAGTAGAAAATCATTGTCTTGGAAGAAAATACAACCCAACAATCAATAGATTCAATATGGGCGAGTAGATTTGGTTTCTATAGTAAGAAACGTCCTAAAATCTACCCAAATACTCAGGAAATTGTCTTCCTCTGCCCACAACTCGTTTCCCAAGGGAACTTGACTTCAAATCACAAGGACCAATGTCCACAGTGCAAGAATATGGCCCAAAAAATAGTGAACTCAACCCTCTTAAGTTAGTCGCCCCTTCTAAAATTGAACTCAGCTACCACCTCTGAAAACTCCATCACACATGAAGGAAAATTGTAGCCAATAAATATATCTCTCATCAACAGTGAACATATCTATATGACAGATGACTAACTAGGGTGGATGGTCTCGCCACTGAAGCCAATCCCTGAAAATTCCTCCTAGGGTTTCTGTCCCAAGAGTTCCAAAACATAATGAGCTCTCTCAATGAGAAATTAGAAAATGTCAATGCAAGAATGAGAGAGGGCACCCTCTTTTTCCCATTGTATTCATTAATTGACTCTTTTGCGACCTTTTTACCTGTTAATCAGTTTAAGTGACTTTTCACATTCTCAATAGTCACTTAGGCATGAGTATTTGGGAAAAGTTTAGGACGTTTGTTGTTGTATAAACAAAATCTACTCAACCAGATTGAATCTATTTACTATTGGGTCATATTTTATTCCAAGACAACGATTTTATGCTTGTTGAGTGTGCCATATCATATCTGGACCTATTCTTTAGAGTGTTGGGGTCGTGTTTTGCTCTTGTGGATGAATTTGGGAAGGGACATTACAAATACCCTATGGGTAGTCATATAAAAAAACCATTAAGCATATATGAAGTGCCACTAAGGTGGTCGTTGGGGGTAACTATTTGATCAATCCTTTTGCAAGTTGCTTTTCTTTAATGCTTCTAGATCAAAAAGTATATAAAGTTGAGCTACCGTGCAAGCATATTGTAGAGGTGTCAAAAATGTGTGCCTTACCCTGCTTGCTTACTTTGATGGGTTACCTATAGTAATGCCATGAGGAAGGGTATAATTTATGTACATCTTGTTTTCAAAATAAGATGTCATAATTATTCAACTTCATGGGTGTATTAGTACAAAAATTATTTTCTTTCATGGGCGTATTTAATCCTAATAAATGCATGTTATATTTTCTTAAATTTTCAGAGAAATATGATTACCAGTGTATTTAGATCTTATTTTACATTCATTAACCATATACCATATATTGGAAATATGAAAAACATAAACAAGAACAAAGAGACACAAGAGTTATCCTGGGAAAACCCTAAACCTGGGGAAAAACCCAACCAACCTTTCTTAGATAGATTCCTTCTGATACTACAATCAAACCATGAACAAGCTCTTATTCACAAGAGAAAATAGATAACGAAGAACCCCTGATACAAGACTAGCACATCAACAAAGGTAGTGCACCAACAACTACAACAACAACACCATAGAAAACCAATGCACCTCTTCCTAGAGATAGCTCACAAGAGAAACCACCACCAAGAATAACCAAGAACCCCAGTTGTTGTAGAGTTGTGTCTTCTCCTTGCCTCATACTTGCATGTTCTTCTTAAGTGAGATAGTTGAGTGAGTGAGTGTGTGAAAATGAGCAAGGTGTCACCTTATTTATAGTCTTCAAGGAACTTTAGTTGGGGCCAACTTCTTCTCTGGGAAATGGACTATTTCCCCTTTATCTTTTCCCGTGGGTCGACTTCTCTTCTTGGAGGTTCTAATTCCTCTTTATTCATTTCCCGTGGGACGAATTCTCTTTTGGGGTGTTATTCCACTGTTCAATGGTCTTCGTTTGACTTATGGAATCTTCTTCTTCTAAGAAAGGTTGTCCAGGAGGAAATACCTCTCGCAGCTACCAAAACATCAACACTCCCTCTTATTTAGGGAGGTATTATTCCAAGATGTCTTCTAGTAGTCCCAAGACTACTATCATAGTCCTATGACTATGCTGCAATCATTTGGTAACCCTAAGGCTACCACCATGCCAATAATAGCTCAAAACTTCTTCCATAGTCTCTACGACAATGTTGCAATCAACTAGTAGCACACAACTTACTACCATGCAATCCAATAGTCTCCATGACTACACAACAATCAACTAGTAGCACAAAGATACTACCATGTTTTCCAGTAGTCTCCACGACTACATAGAAATCAACTAGTAGCACAAAGCTACTACCATGTTATCCAACAATCAACGAGTAGTACAAAGATACTACCACGTTGTCCAATAGTCTCCACGAATACGTAGCAATCAACTAGTAGCACAAAGCTACTACCATGCTATCCAAAAATAAAATAGTAGTACAAAGCTACTACCATGATGTCTAGTAGTCTCCACGACTATATAGAAATCAACTAGTAGCACAAAGCTACTACCATGTTATCCAACAATCAACTAGTATTACAAAGCTACTACCATGTTGTCCAGTAGTACAAAACTACTGCCATAGTCTTTATGACTATGCTATGATGTTTCTCCTCTCCTAGTAGTCCCATTGACACCCATCTACTAGGAAACACTACTACACTACTCACTCAGTCACTCCACATGACTAATCTGGGAAAACCTTTGCCAAAAGGGAAGCTTGTTGGAGGAGAAACATCACACCTCCCTCTCAATGAGGGTTGACATTATGCATCACGCCAAGCTTGTCTATGAAGTACTCATACTTAAATCTAGACATAGGCTTGGTGAGAATGTCTATTATCTGCTCATCTATGGATATGTAATGGAGCTCCACTTCTCCTCTCTGCACCATGTATCCGATGTAATGGTGTTTGATATCTATATGCTTTGACTTTTCATGAAATACCAAATTCTATGAAAGCTTCACACAACTTTGATTATCACAATATATCAAATTTGGCTCCAACTCTAGATAAAATAACCCTGCAATGTTAGGTAGATAGAGAGGTAGTGGGGGTGCCCAGAGGGCCCATAGTGATAATAGTGGAGGCCATTCAATGTAAGGTGGAATATGCCCACTATATTAATAAATAAGGCCCACTATGGTAGTTAGATATAATAAATGTGTAATTATATATAATAAGTGTAAGATGACTTCTTACAAGGTACATTACATGCAAGCAACTTCCAAAGCCACACTACTTCATGACTTGCAAAACCAATTGCAATATACTTTTCCTCTATTGTATTGAGTTCCACTGACGTTTGTTTTCTACTCAACCATGAGATCATACCTGATCCCAAAATGAAGCACCATCATGATGTGATTTTCCTATCCACTACACTCCCCACCCAATCAGAGTCTGTATAACCTTGCAACTTTACTTCACCATCCAAGAAATATCTAATCTTGTATCCAACCATACCATGTAGTTACCTCAACACATGGTTTGCTGCTATCCAATGTACATTTCTAGGCTCAACCATATATTGACTCAAGGTGTTTACTACAAATCATGTGTTTGTCATGGTGTTAAATAGGTGCATCAATGATTTAACTGATTGTCTGTACATCATGGGATCAACCAAATCTAAATATGAACCACTCAAGAGATTTAGATTCATAACCATAGGTGTGGCCATGGACTTGCAGTCCATCATCCCGAATCTCTACAGGATCTCAATTGTATATTTTCCTTGGCTAAGGAAAATCTCATCTGGCCTTTGCCACACCTCTAATCCCAAGAAATAGTGCATCTGACCTAGATCCTTCATTTCAAACTCTTAAGTGAGCTCCTTCTTTCACCCATCTATGAGCTTCACATCCCTTGTAAGGAACAATTCATCCACATATAGGACCAAAATCAATGGGAAACCATCTTCCACCTTGTAGTACATGTTAGAATCTACATCATTCTTGGTAAACCCCAAGCTCATCAGATAACTGTCTATTCTGGCATACCATGCCCTAGGTGCCTTCTTAAGCATGTACAAATACTTCTTCAATATGAAAACATGGGACTCCTTCCCATGGATTACAAAACCTTGTGGTTTCTCTATGTACATTTCTTCTTCAATTACACCATTCAAGAAAGAAGTCTTGACATCCATTTGGTGTAATTTCCATCCCATAACGGAAGCAATATCAATAATAGATCTAATGGAAGTGTAATTTGTTACTGGAGCAAATGTGTCGTCATAATATTCTCCCTCTTTCTGGGAGAATCCTATAGCCACAAATATTGCTTTGTACTTCTCTAAGCTTCCATCTGTAGCATGCTTGATCTTGTAGATCCACTTGGAAGCCACTACTGACTTCCATTCTGGTCTTAGAACCACTTACCACATGTCATTTTTCATGATGGACTGGTACTCTTCCATCATGGAATCCTTGCACACTTGTTGCTTAGCAACTTCCTCAAAAGTGGAGGGTTTTGAATCAATGATTTTACTCATCGGTGCCACATAGATGGAAAACTTGTGTGGTCTCTTTCTCTCTCTAAAATATCCGTTGGGAGCTACATGTCCTTCATCTTCCTATAAAGTGTTTTGGATCCATGATGGTCTCTTCCTAGTAACTATAGCTTCTCTAGGTGGATCTATAGGTCTCTCTGACTCTACTGTCTCATTCTGATCTTCTAGAATGTGTTCTT
>ML788894.1:55005-65548 GCA_009831015.1 Picea engelmannii
GATGATGAGTTAGGTTTTTGTGTATCCAATGTGTCTCGTTTGATGATGGGTGTTGCCACCTTTATACACATCTGGGTAACGTGGAAGAAATCTTCAATCCACTTGGTGTGTCCTTCGGGGCAAGTTAGAGTTAAGGTGTTGTCACCTAATCCTCAACTCCTCCATCTAGGCCAACTCCTAGCGAAGCCAAGGGGGGTAATCCCTAAAGAAAATAATCTAAGGCTTGAACTAATCTAAGTACAAGAAATAAATCTAGGAGTTCATTATAAAAGACAATACACAAAACAAATCTAATCTAAAGCATGTATCAATCAACCACCACAAGATACATAAAGAAATACTTGCATAAAGGATACTTGAGATAACAGATGCAAGTAAAAGGAAATACTTCAAAATAAATAACTAGAAGTAAAGTACTTGAAGCAAATGGCTTTGTAAGTTGTGTAATGAGACCAGTGCATTAAAAGTATCGTGGGCAGTTGTAGATCGCGTGTTTTATTAAATTGTTCTTTGATGGTAGATTAATGAGGTAAATTTTATTTGCAAAAAATAAAATGCGTGAGCTAATCTAGATTTGGCCCTTCAGAGAACATCCCTAGAGTGGAGGTTGAGTTTGCCGAATATCCAACAGGGAGAGTATCCCTCTGATTTTGCACACAAGCCCAAGAGAATGTGGGAGATCCGACAGAGAGAACCTAGATCTCAAAGTTCCCGCCAAATATCTTACACAAACTCTCTTATGTTTCCACTGAAGCAATATTTCTTAAGGATTTCCCTATTAATCTATCCGCACTGACCAGCCCAGCGTGTATGAAACTTCCAGAAGATCGAAACAAACTCACAACTGGAAGGGTCAGGAACAACACCGGGAGCTGAGGAGAGTTGTTTATTTTAAACAAGTAAGAAAATTGTTGAAAGGAAATGTTTTCTAATTACTAAGTCTTCACTGACCAGCCTCTTGCGAGGAGCTAAGGAGACGGTTTATTTCCAACTTTGAAATTGCATAAATGAAAATTGCATCTAATCTAGCAATTAAAGTTTTACTTTCCAAATTGAAATCTAATCTATGTGATTTTTGTTTTAAATTTTAAAGCAAGAGAAAAACTAAAATGAGAAAATTGCTCCAAAACTACAGCATCAACCCCCCTAGGGGGAAACACAAAGTGAGACCTCCCTTGGCTCACTTATTTTATTAATTCGGTTACAATGCTCTCTTGAAGAGACTTTGAAGTTTGGATCTCTTTGAATAGAGATACGGATCCTTATAATGATGGATCGAGTTTATTACAATGTACAACTATCTTAGGAAGATATATGGTACTCCTAAAAGTCCCAAATGCTCCAAATCCGCCAAATTTTGGCATAATCTCCCCTTATTTATTCAATAACCTTCACAAAACAGCAAACAAAAGAGAGCAAACAATGGCCAAAAGCACTTTAAGAGTGTATTTGGTTATTAGTAGAAAAACCCAAAATATTTCTAAGTAAAAAACTACAAAACTATGCAAAGGGAACAAAGGAAATCAAGCTAAAAAACTAGTTTTCTTAGGGTCTTTTGTGGCTGTTATAAAACAGCAAGTTTAAAGCACTCTAATGCTAGATTTAAACAATATAACATCTTGGAAAAGACTTACTTTTATCCCTCTAAAAAATTCAGAAAATTACTTGCATAAAGGGACTCTTGTCCTATGTTAGATATGTTGAGTTTTCACTATGCTAGGCTCAAGCATGAGGTTTATTTCATTTTAGCATTTACTTGAACCATAAACAAATGCAGCTACACAATGTACAAGTGCTGCAATAACCAAGATCACAAGAAGAATAACCATGCACAAGAACACAATAAATATCCTGGGAAAACCCTTCTCAACAAGGGAGAAAAACCCAGCAATCCTTTGCTATATTCTCAAGAGAAGATCCTCCAACCAAGAAACCCTAATGCACACAAGAGGGTGCTCTACAACCTTGAAACTTGCGCCCAAGAGAGGTGCGCATTTCAGCCCTAGAAATGTACTTGCTGAAATTTCCAAATGACAAATGACTTGTGTGTTTCCTCAATGGGGAAATCACCTTTATTTATACTAGACTGAATAGAATAAAAGTGATGTCTATTGGCACAACAGCGCCGACCTCAATAACTCAGAAAATAATTAATTATTACAATAAACATTAATTATCTTTCACATATGGTGGAGCCGACTTGTACCCTTTACATCACAATTAGGGTTATAGGTAAATCTTACTCTCAGACAATATAGCAAGCAATCTCACACATCCACTAGTGCTCAGCCACTAGGGGCACATCCACCCACCTTTATTTATACTAGACTGGATAGAACAAAAGTGGTGTCTATTGGCACAACAGGGCCGACCTCAATAACTCAGAAAATAATTAATTATTACAATAAACATTAATTATCTTTCACATATGGTGGAGTCGAGTTGTACCCTTTACATCACAATTAGGGTTACAGGTAAATCTTACTCTCAAACAATATAGCAAAGGATCTCACACATCCACTAGTGCTCAGCCACTAGGGGCACGTCCACCTATGCTCAACCACAGGGACTTCCTACTCAACAGATCTATATCTCACTGAGTCCACAGGAGAATCATCTGAAGTACCATCTTAGGCTTGACTCAACTGAGTCCACAAGGCAAGAGACCACATGTCATAACAACTCAGTCCAGAGTCTGACGCACACCCATGGATGCAGCTAGTGCAATGATAGTAGGGATGGAAGTGTATCGAGCTACTGGAGCAAATGTCTCCTCATAGTCAATTCCCTCCACCTATGAGAATCCTCTGGCTACAAATCTCGCTTTGTATTTCTCGACACTTCCATCCACTGCATGTTTGATCTTATAGATCCACTTGGAAGTCACTACAAACTTCCCTTCTGGTCTCGGAACAATATCCCACACATCATTCTTCATGATGGACTGCTACTCTTATGTCATGGCATCTTGCCATACCTGCTGACCTGTTGCTTCTCCATGACAAGAAGGCTAAGTGTCAATGATGTGCCTCAAGGCTGAAAAATAGCTCGAAAATCTCTTTGGTTTCTTGCTCTCTCGGAATGTGCCTCGAGGAGCTGCATGTCCCTCTGCTTCCTACAGAGTTTGTCGAACCCAGGCAGGCCTTTTATGGCCTACTGCAATGTCTCTGGGAATATCAACTAGAGCAATTGGATCAACTGGATTGACTGGATCAATGGTTGTCTCCCTCTAAACTGCTAAAGGGGAAGAAGGTATTGTTTCTTCCTTCTTCTCAAATAGTTTGACTCCCTCTGAGTCAAGTGACTCCCTCCGAAGTCTGAAGGATAGACATCTTCCTTTTCCTGTGTTGCTAACCTGGAGACATCTCATGTCTTCTCAGGTCCTCTACTGACTCTACAGTACTTTGTTGGCCTCCCATACTAGGATAATAACCAAGATGACTTCCCGTAGGGATAACAATCAAAATGGCCCCATGTACTAGAATAACAACCAATTAAGAAAAATGGACTCCCGTACCAGGGATAATGGTCCAAGTCATGAGGGCTCCCACACCAGGGATAATAGCCTTCATTGTCAAAATGCAAGCAACTACAGAGTAATGAAATCAAATAAGGAATGCAGTACAAGACTTACCCTAGTCTACAGTCATGCTCAATCTCGTATTTGTTTTTAGAGGAAGTAATCCTCATCTTTCACGTCTTCAACTTTCTGAGGTGGGTCTGGATCCATGTCAGCAGTGGAAGCATATTGTCTTTCTCTCTTCCGAGTAGGACAATTTCTCGCAATGTGTCCATACTTGTCACATCTAAAGCACTGGACCTTTGACATGTCTTTTCTCTGATAACCTGAATTCTTCTCGTCTTTGAATGTTTGCCTGAAGTTTCTTTTATTTCTTCCTCCTTTATTTGTATGAAGTGTAAGAGCATGATTGTCATCATGAGGGGAGTCTTCCACTCCTCTAGCTATAAGCTTGATTTCGTCTTGGGTACTGGTTGCACTAGGATGGACTTCCAGCGAGCCGCCAAAGTTTGAACATTACTGTTCAAAATTCAGAGTTCAGAAGTTCAGCCGGTCATAAAGACCAACCTTTTTCCATTTTTATTTTTTTATTTTTTTTACATTTCCATGAAAAATTGTAATAAGAGATGTTGCATGATGAACTTGTAAAAGGTCTTAGCCACCTTAAGTCCTAAGCGTCAGTTATACTTTGGAGTGTTTGTTTTACTTACTAATTATATTTTGTCGTTTCCAGGCAGTCCTAAGCATGAGTTATACTCTGGAGTGTTTTTTTTACTTACTAATTATATTTTTCCATTTTCAGGCAATTTATAATTTATGAGTTTTTTCACTCAATTCCTCCAAAGCTGGAGTATATGCCCATGGTTAGACTTGACCATGGATCTAAGCCTAGTGTCTAATGTATATTACCATGCTAAACATACTCCTAGAGTCTTATGGAAATGTACTAAGTCCCCCTTAGGATTTTTTAATTTTTTCAGTTAATTAAAAATTTGCCAGAATTCAGCAATTTTTAATTAAAAAATAAAGATGTATTAAAAAAGTGGTACTAGGGGACTTAATATGCTATGGGGGTGCTCATTTTTGGACCTAGAGCACCCATAATACCTAAGTACCCACTTAGTTGAGCAAAAATAGTGATTTTAATCACTCAAAAATTAAATTTGCCCAAAAAACCCAAAAAAGTCAAAATAAAATCAAAAAAAACTAGCAAATGTCCAAATCAAGGAAACGTGTGGGGACATGTTGGGGGCAAAATAAAAGCACAGAAGTCGAGGTGGCATCCATAGGATGATGTCCATGGGTTAAGTGGCATAGTTGATGGCATGTAGCATGGTTAAAGAGCATGTGCTCAAAAGGAGGTGCGCACCTCTCCCTTGAGGTGGTGCATTCTCCAAAGAAGATCTCCTTCCAAATCAGCGACTCATCAAGGCTGCAATGTGGCAGCCAAGTGAACATTTGGCATGGGGAGATAACTACAACTCACCTTGCCTCCTCTTACACTTGCTCTCATCCAAGCTATGCGCCCCTCACACTTGGCATGCACACCCCTCTTGGGATATTCACCCAAAAGTGTATAAAGCAAAGGCATTTGCCCTCTTGTAAGCTAGTTGGAGCGTGAGACTTGTGTTATTGTAATAGTGATTCTTCTTTCATACTTGGAATAAAAAGGCTTCGGAGGCTAACTCAGTGTGGATCTATGTGTGGTTGCTTATGGTCAAGTGCATTGTTATGAGGTGATATTATTCCATTTATTTGCTTATTGTAATTTGTTCAAGTTTGGCCTTTGTAAGGAGTACTATTACTCACAAGGAATAGGATTGTAGATCTTGCTTGATTTTCATTTCCTATTTGTTATCTATTCTAGAAACCTAAAATGTGCATTTTATCTTTTGTTTGAGCTAATGTGCCATTTGAGCTTCTTTGTAGGTAACACCAAGATCTAACAGGTTGCTTGCAAATTTTGTGGACTTTAGAGATCTCACTTGAAGTGTTGGATGAGCTTGTTTGCTCTTACTGCCTCTCCAAAAGTTTGAAGGACGATAGCCCCTCTTTCTATGCTAAAAGAGACTCCATTATTGCCCAAAATTCCAAAGGTCTAAGGAAAGCCTTTCTTCTCATCTCCTCCTCAAATTAAAGTTAAAAGATTTATGTTATTTCAATTCTTATCTGCAAAGAAAGATTTCAATTCATAGAAGTACTAAAAGATATCTTCCTTTTGCAGTTAAAAGCAAGCAGATTAGATCTCTTTTTCTAGCTTGCGAAGTCTAAAGGATAGACACCTAAGTTTATATTTCTGTTTTGAGACAAAAAAAGAATAGTAAGAAAAAAGGCTTTTTCTAGTTAGTTAAATTCAGAAATTTATTAGTTTATCATAGGATTGTACTTAGAAATTTTTTAGTCTTGCAAACCAATAACCCAAAGCACTCTTAAAGTGTCTTTGGCCCTATTTGTATCTTGTTTGCTCGCTGATTTTGTGCAGGTTGGTGCAAAAACAAGAGGAAATTCTACTGAAAATCCAAGGAATTGAAGTTTCTAAGACCCCAGAGTGGCCTTATTTGGTTTAAACATTGTAAAAGTGAATTTTCAGTTGCATGATCCATATATAAGGGTCCAATCTCATTTGAAAGAAGATCTAAAGACTCTTAAAAAAACACTTGTAACCGAGTTAATAAAATAAGTGAGCCAAGAGAGGCCTCACTCTTTGTTTTCCCCTTAAGGGGAGTTGGTGTTGTGTTTGTTTGGACTTTATTTCATTCAGTTTTCTTTCCTTTGCTTAAAGTTCAAACTATCTCACATAAAGTTAAATCAATCTAGATTAGATTTCCTTTTGCAAAGTAGAACACTAATTGCTAGATTAGTTTTACTTCCTGCAATTTCAATTTGGCAAATAAACCATCCCCTCAGCTCCTCGAAAGAAGCATGATTAGTGTGGATTAGTAATTAGTCTCACATTTCAATTTCAGTACTTTACTTCTTGTTTAAAAATAAACAAATTCCCCTCAGCTCTCAGTGCGGTTCCTGACCCTTCCAGTTGCGAGCTAATCTCGATCTGCTGGAAGTAAGTTTCATACACGTTGTGTTGGTCAGTGGTTAATAGATTAATTAGGACAATCTCTAAAGTAGTTAGCTTAATATGCGGAAAAACGCCTTAAAGTGACCTGCAAAGTAAGGTGGGGGCTCTCGGGAACTGGCTTCCCACTCGTTTTGGACATCTAGCATTTTGAGTGAGTTTACTGGTGAGACCATTGGGTTTCGGTAAACTCTCCGCAATTTTCCAAACAAAGAGCTAACCTCCAAGGAGGCCCAAACCATTTCATTAACTCGATATCAATTTATCTTAATAAAACACATGAACTACATTGCCCACGATTCACTTTAAGGCATTGGTCTCATTTACACTCAGCAAAGCCACAGGTTTCCCTTTATATATATTGGTTATCTTCTTTGAAGCAATTTTAAATTTACTTGCATTTAACAAACGTACCTGAGTATCCTTTTATGCAAGTATATGCTTGATGTTATATCGTGGATGAATAATTGGTTTATGAGTATTTCAATTCATGGTTGATTGTTGAATGAATAATTAAACTCCTAGATTCCATTTCTTGTACTTCGCTTATTTCAAAGCCTTAGTATATTTGTTAGGGACTACCCCCCTTGGCTTCGCTAGGAGTTAGCCTAGACGAAGGAGTTGAGGATTAGGTGATAGCACATTAACTCTCACTTGCCCCCAAGGACACACCGAGTGGATTGAAGATTTCTTCCATGTCTCCAAGGTGTGTATAACGCGGCAACATTTTGGCGCCGTTGCCGGGGATAAATCTTTCTATTCTCGGAACATGACTTGTTTTTCCTTGTTTTTACTTAGTTTTTTTATGCTTGTAGTTTATCAGAAATAGACTCAACCATCTGGCGACTCCACTCAATTCCAATTTAACTAGGTATTCTACAAGGAGGAATTCAGAAGGCATTCTTAACTTCATTCCTGAACCTGAAAAGGTTTATCGAAGGAGGTTAGCTAAAGCCTCTTTTCGTAGAGTACTTAGTCATTTAGGAACAGAGTCTATTTCTGATATCCACTTGTTTTTTGATAGTAGTAGTTTTACTTCAGAAATGGCCATATATGCCGCGTGTGATTTTAGAGCAACAAACAATTATCCACATGCTATTCCTGAAAAAGCAATTGAGAAACTTCCTAGTTTTCAAGGCAATAATGCCATTTCAGCTAAGATGCATGTCAAAACTTTCATGAGATGTATAAATAAATGGTGTGCTGCACACGATTATGAAGATGTAAAAATGAAGTGATTTGTTCTTTCCTTAGAAGATGATGCTTCAGATTGGTATGAAGATTGTTGATATTATGGTAGCTTCGGGAGGTATGAACCTCTATTGTGACCTATGACGAGATTAGAATATTCCGGAAGGAAGCAAAGAAGCAAAGGAAACCCTAGATGAGATGTCGGCTGCAGAAATATAATTAATGTGAATTAATTAGTACCCAGAAGGAGAAGTCGGCCCCAGTAAGTCTGCCAGACCACTATAAATACAAGGCGCCAGATCTCATTATTCACACTTCTCAGAATTGCAGAGAGCAGTTTCTGTGCACTACAATTGGCAGTTTTGTGCGCAAGTTTCTTGGGAAGGTGTTGCGCCAGTTTCTGCGTGGCACTATCTGATCAGCTTGGTTTCTATTCTTGCTTGGTGCATTAGCCTTGCTTGGCTATTGATTGTTACCAGTATTCTTCTCTGTCAAGGTCAAGGTGCTCGGAGGGTGGCTTCGGCCTATGGTTGGGTGACAAGGGTATTGTCAATGGTAAAACGAACCCAATCTTTCATATTCTAACAGGTTATGGGCCCACACCTCCTTCATTTAGTCTAAACGCTGGAAGGAAGCATAGCCGCTAGGGTATTGAGCTCACGAACTGCCACTAGGGTTACTAACAGGAGCTGGAAGGAAGCATAGTCGCTAGGGTATTGAGCTCACTGAGGAACTGTCGCTAGGGTTACTAACAGGAGCAGCTTCCAAAGACACTGTCGCTAGGGTTACTAGCAGAAGCAGTTGCAGAAAACCTAACCTCAGATCCGGCACCTTGCGATGGAGCATCTCGCTCAAAAAGAAGATATTCAGATGCGCCCTAACTCAGCGCACCTTTTGGCTCTCTCAGAAGATAGAAATAGCGAAGTTGAAGTTTTGGATCAAGGCCTGACCAGTTACCAGTCAACTGAAGACATGTGTGAAACAATCAGTCTTTTACACTACTCAGCACTTACCGGAACGATTGAAGACGACATGTGGATAATCGATAGCAGAGCTTCTAGGCACATGACGGGAGATCAAGCCAGACTCTCAAATCTAAATGAGAAGAAGACCTCATACAAGGTAGAGCTTGGAGACAAAACCACTTACCCCGTGGAAGGATTTGGACAAGCCGCCATCAAAATGAAAACAGGTAATTATGTTCACTTAAGCAATGTTTTATATGTACCTGGTTTAGAAAAGAATCTTGTATCAATATCTTGCCTAGAAGACAAGGGAAACAGAATAGCTTTCGTGGATGGAAAAGTGTTATCATGGCATAAAGACTCCAGCATAGAGAATGTTAGGGTTATCAGAAGTCGTGAAGGAAATTTGTACAAACTACTAGAAGAAAATGAAGAAGCTCTTGTACATGACAAAGTCAACCCTAATGAACTTTGGCACAGAAGGTACGCTCATATTAAATATCAAGCATTACCCTTTCTCAAAAGAATGGTTGAAGGAATACCAGAGTTGCAGTCTACACATGAAGGAATTTGCAAAGGATGTGCCCTTGGGAAGAATATCAAGAAACCATTCACAAGCAACAATAACAGATCTAAGGAGATTCTAGATCTAATACACAGATGTTTGTGGTCTGATGCCAGTAAAATCTCTAGGAGGATCTTCTTACTACGTAATCTTCATAGATGACTATTCAAGAAAGACTTGGCTATACCTACTAAAGACAAAAGATGAAGTATTCAGCAAGTTTCAAGAATTCAAAGCAGAGATAGAAAACCTCACGAACAAGAAGATCAATACATTAAGAACAAATAATGGAGGAGAATACACCTCGAAGGAATTCATTGCATTCTGCAAATCGGCAGGGATTAGGAGGGAGCTGACTGTTCCTCATAATCCTCAACAAAATGGTGTAGCAGAAAGAAAAAACAAATCTATTGAAGAAACCGTAAAAGCCTTACTGAATGATCAAGGTTTGTCCATGTTCTTATGGGGAGAAGCAGCAATGACAGCAATATATGTGCAGAACAGAAGTCTTCATCGTATATTGAAAAACATGACACCAGAAGAAGCTTTCTCAGGTAAGAAACCTAATGTGAAAAATCTAAGAATATTTGGATGTCCTGTTTACTCCCACATTCCCAAGGACAAGAGGAATAAACTAGAACCTTCAGGAAAGAAAGGGATATTCGTGGGATATAGTGAATCATCCAAGGCTTACAGAATATATATTCCAGAACAACACAAGATCGAGGTCAGCAGAGACGTAACGTTCAATGAAAGGATGGCCTTCAGGAAATCCATCGAAGAAAATATAGAAGAAGAAGAGATTGAAGAACTTAACGAAGAAAGTACAGAAAACGTAAATGACGAAAAGGAACTACCTGATCATCCTATGGAGCCATGTGAAAACATTGATTCAGATATCATACCTAAGACTAAGAAAAGACCATCTTGGCTTGAAGCTACCTTACAAGACGCAAAAAGACTCAAGGTTCCAGAAGGAACATTCAGAAAGAGTAAAAGACCTAAAAGATTCTCAAGTTATGCAACATACATGACAAAGCTTCTAGATGACGAACCTACCACATTTGAAGAAGCAGTTCAAAAGGAACAATGGAAAGAAGCTATGACGGAAGAGCATCAATCCATTATGAAAAATGAGGTATGGAAAATCGTACCAAGACCTAAAGAAAAATCGGTGGTAACTTCAAAATGGGTGTACAAGATCAAACATGCAGCAGACGGAAGCGTGG
>ML788894.1:72009-94062 GCA_009831015.1 Picea engelmannii
AGGTGGCACCCATAGGATGATGTCCATGGGTTAAGTGGCATAGTTGATGGCATGTAGCATGGTTAAAGAGCATGTGCTCAAAAGGAGGTGCGCACCTCTCCCTTGAGGTGGCGCATTCTCCAAAGAGGATCTCCTTCCAAATCAGCGACTCATCTAAAGGCTACAATGTGGCAGTCAAGTGAACATTTGGCATGGGGAGATGACTACAACCCGCCTTGCCTCCTCTTACACTTGCTCTCATCCAAGCTATGCGCCCCTCACACTTGGCATGCGCACCCCTCTTGGGATCTTCACCCAAAAGTGTATAAAGCAAAGGCATTTTCCCTCTTGTAAGCTAGTTGGAGCGTGAGACTTGTGCTATTGTAATAGTGATTCTTCTTTCATACTTGGAATAAAAAGGCTTTGGAGGCTAACTTGGTGTGGATCTATGTGTGGTTGCTTATGGTCAAGTGCATTGTTATGAGGTGATATTATTCCATTTATTTGCTTATTCTAATTTGTTCAAGTTTGGCCTTTGTAAGGAGTACTATTACTCACAAGGAATAGGATTGTAGATCTTGCTTGATTTTCATTTCCTATTTGTTATCTATTCTAGAAACCTAAAATGTGCATTTTATCTTTTGTTTAAGTTAATGTGCCATTTGAGTTTCTTTGTAGGTAACAACAAGATCTAACAGGTTGCTTGCAAGTTTTGTGGATTTTAAAGATCTCACTTGAAGGGTTGGATGAGCTTGTTTGCTCTTACTGCCTCTCCAAAAGTTTGAAGGACGATAGCACCTCTTTCTATGCTAAAAGAGACTCCATTATTGCCCAAAATTCCAAGGGTTTAAGAAAAACCTTTCTTCTCATCTCCTCCTCAAATTAAAGTTAAAAGATTTATGTTATTTCAATTCTTATCTGCAAAGAAAGATTTCAATTCATAAAAGTACTAAAAACTATCTTCCTTTTGCAGTTAAAAGCAAGTAGATTAGATCTCCTTTTCTAGCTTTCAAAGTACTATCTTAGTCCCTCTTCTGGCTGAAAATCTAAACGGTAAAGATAGGTGTGTCATCAAGAGTTTAAATGCAATATTTGAGCAAATAGATTACTGTTTATATTTCTGTTTTGAGACAAAAAAAAGAATAGTAAGAAAAAAGGCTTTTTCTAATTAGTTAAATTCAGAAATTTATTAGTTTATCATAGGATTGTACTTAGAAATATTTTAGTCTTGCAAACCAATAACCCAAAGCACTCTTAAAGTGTCTTTGGCCCTATTTGTATCTTGTTTGCTCGCTGATTTTGTGCAGGTTGGTGCAAAGACAAGAGGAAATTTTACTGAAAATCCAAGGAATTGAAGTTTCTAAGACCCCCAGAGTGGCCTTATTTGGTTTAAACATTGTAAAAGTGAATTTTCAATTGCATTATCCATATATAAGAGTCCAATCTCATTTGAAAAAAGATCTAAAGACTCTTAAAAGAGCACTTGTAACCGAGTTAATAAAATAAGTGATCCAAGAGAGGCCTCACTCTTTGTTTTTCCCTTAAGGGAAGTTGGTGTTGTGTTTGTTTGGACTTTCTTTCATTCAGTTTTATTTCCTTTGCTTAAAGTTCAAACTATCTCACATAAAGTTAAATCAATCTAGATTAGATTTCCTTTTGAAAAGTAGAACACTAATTGCTAGATTAGTTTTACTTCCTGCAATTTCAATTTGGCAAATAAACCATCCCCTCAGCTCCTCGAAAAAGGCATGATCAGTGTGGATTAGTAATTAGTCTCACATTTCAATTTCAGTACTTTACTTCATGTTTAAAAATAAACAAATTCCCCTCAACTCTCAGTGTGGTTCATGATCCTTCCAGTTGCGAGCTAGTCTCGATCTGCTGGAAGTAAGTTTCATACACGTTGTGTTGGTCAGTGGTTGATAGATTAATTAGGACAATCTCTAAAGTAGTTAGCTTAATGCGCGGGAAAACGCCTTAAAGTGACCTACGAAGTAAGGTGGGCCCCTCTCGGGACCTGGCTTCCCACCCGTTTTGGACATCCAGCACTTTGAGTGAGTTTACTAGTGAGACCTGTTATCCATCAAAGTTGCACTAGGATGGACTTCCAGCGAGCCGCCAAAGTTTGAACATTGTTGTTCAAAATTCAGAGTTCAAAAATTCAACCAGTCGTAAAGACCACCCTTCTTCTTTTACATTTCCATAAAAAATTGTAATAAAAGATGTTGCATGATGAACTTGTAAAAGGTCTTAGCCACCTTAAGTCCAAAGCGTGAGTTATACTCTGAAGTGTTTTTTTCAACTTACTAATTATATTTTGCCGTTTTCAGGCAATTTATAATTTATGAGTTTTTTCACTCAATTCCTCCAAAGCTGGAGTATATGCCCATGGTTAGGCTTGAGCATGGATCAAAGCCTAGTGTCTAATGTATATTACCATGCTTAACATTCTCTTAGAGTCTTATGGAAATGTACTAAGTCCCCCTTAGGATTTTTTTAATTTTTTCAAAAATTGTCAGAATTCAACAATTTTTAATTAAAAAATAAAGATGTATTAAAAAAGTGGTACTAGGAGACTTAATATGGCATGGAGATGCTCATTTTTGGACCTAGAGCACCCATATTACTTAAGTACCCACTTAGTTGAGCAAAAATAGTGATTTTAATCACTTAAAAGTCATTTTTGCTCACAAAACCCAAAAAAGTCAAATAAAATCATAAAAAATCAGCATATGCTCAAATCAATGAAACATGTTTTGACATGTTGGAGACGAAATAAAGCCTCTAAAGGCTATGTGGCAGCAAGAAGATGAGGTTCAATGGTCAAAGCAATAAAGTGGGCATGTGTTTATTTGAATTTTAGCATGTGCCAAGGAAGAGGTGCACCCCTCTTGAGAGGTGGCGCACTCCCATATCGGGCAGCTAACCTCTTGAGAGTTGGCGCACCCACACACTCCCACCATTTTATCATCTTGTACGATAGGATTTATCTAGCTTGTTGTTAATCCTATTGCTCATTTATATTTAGAGATTTTAATATGTATGTGTGTTTTGGTTAACTAACATACTCTTCAAGTTTCTTGTGTAGGTGACACCATTTTGTTAACAAGTTTATTTGCAAAGATTTTAAGGCTTATAGGTTCTCGTAGCTTAGAGTGGTGATGAAGCTTTCTTGTTTCCCCACAACTTCAAGGATCTAAAGACTCAATCCCTCCTTGGCTCATCTAAAGACTCCATTGCCCAAGGGTTCCAAGGCTACAATTTTCTCTCCTCACTCTTTCTCAAAGAAATTTAAAATCTTTTGGGTTACTAGTTGCATACTTTATCTTAGATGCATTTCAGATTTCAAATCTTTCTTATCTAAGTTAGTAAGTAGGTTTAAAGGATTAGATCTAGAATTCATGTTTCAATTTGTCATCTTAAACTAGATCTAGCTCAAGAAAAGTCAAATTTTGCAAGCAATTTACTTCTAAATTTTAAAAGGCTGAAAATTGATTTGTTTTAAAAGATCTTTTAAGTTCATATTTCGTAATTAGAGTGTCTTTATATTGCTATTTTTTTAAAATAGCAGAAAAATATCCTAAAGA
The DNA here is from genome assembly GCA_009831015.1 of Picea engelmannii. NCBI lineage: Eukaryota > Viridiplantae > Streptophyta > Pinopsida > Pinales > Pinaceae > Picea > Picea engelmannii. Next base: position 75,576 of record ML788894.1, read on the forward strand.
GACAAGCTCTTTAGCTTGTTTTTCTTAGTTCAATTTCACTAATTTTGTAAATTTTACTTAGTCAAATTTTGGAGTTTTCCTACTAATAACCCAAGACACTTCCAAAGTGTTTTTGGGCATCTTTTGTTGTTGTTTGTTCGTTATTTTGTGCAGGTTGACGAACAGACAAAAGGAAAATCTGTCTGTTTTGGGCGGATTAGGAGCATCCGGGACCCCCGAGAGCACCCCTTTACTTAATAAACATTTGTAAAACATTGTAAAGACTTGTGACCCCCCTAATGAATGGTCACAAGTCACTTCCATAAAGTTTTGTGAAATTTCTTCAATAAAATGAGTGGGGCTACAAGCTCTCGCTTTTCATCCCCCCTGGGGGAACGATGTTTTCGGTGGTGGTGTCATTTTTTTGCAATTTTAGATTAGATTTAATTTTCATAACTAAAGATAAGCTAAAGTAAAAAAAAAAAATTATCCCAAAGTACTGCAATCAATCTAGATTAGATTTCCTTTTGAAAATTAGAACACTAATTGCTAGATTAGCTTTACTTTCTTGCAATTTCAAGTTAGAAATAAACCATCCCCTCAGCTCCTCGAAAAAGGCCTGGTCAGTGTGGATTAGTAATTAGTCTCACATTTCATTTCAGTATTTTATTTCCAGTTTAAAATAAACAAATTCCCCTCAACGCTCAGTGCGGTTCCTGACCCCTCCAGTTGCGAGCTAGTCTCCATCTGCTGGAAGTAAGTTTCATACACGTTGTGTTGGTCAGTGGTTGATAGTTTAATAAGGACAATCTCTAAAGTAGTTAGCTTAATGCGCGAGAAAACGCCTTGAAGTGACCTGCAAAGTAAAGTGGGCCCTCTCGGGACCTGGCTTCCCACCTGTTTTGAACATCTAGCACTTTGAGTGAGTTTTACTGGTGAGACCATTGGGTTTCGGTAAATCTCTCCGCAAGTTTCCAAACAAAGAGCTAACCTCCAAGGAGGCCCAAACCATTTAACTAATTCAACATCAATTTATCTTAATAAAACACGCGAACTACATTGGCCATGATTCACTTTAAGGCACTGGTCTCATTTCACACTCAGCAAAGCCATAGGCTTCAATTTCAATTTGGTTATCTATTGGAAATAATTTAAGTGAAACTTGCATCTAACAATTGTTTCTTAGTATCCTTTTGATGCAAGTATATGCTTATTGATTATATATCATGGTAAATGTTTACTTCATGTTTTATCAATGTATGGTTGATTTTTGAACGAATAATAAACTCCTAGATTTAATTTCTTGTACTTAGCTTAGTTTAAGCCTTAGTATTTTGTTAGGGACTACCCCCCTTGGCTTCGCTAGGAGTTGGCCTAGACAGAGGAGTTGAGGATTAGGTGATAGCACCTTAACTCTCACTTGCCCCCAAGGACACACCGAGTGGATTGAAGATTTCTTCCACGTCTCCCAGGTATGTATTAGGACGACAACATTTTGGCGCCGTTGCCGGGGATAAATCTTTCTATTCCTGGAACACGACTTGTTTTTCCTTGTTTTTACTTAGTTTTTTATGCTTGTAGGTTATCAGAAATAGACTCAACCATCTGGCAACTCCACTTAATTCCAATTTAACTAGGTATTCTACAAGAAGGAATTCAGAAGGCAATCTTAACTTCATTCCTGAACCTGAGAAGGTTTATCGAAGGAGGTTAGCTAAAGCCTCTTTTCGTAGAGTACTTAGTCATTTAGGAACTGAGTCCATTTCTGATATCCACTTGCTTTTTGCTAGTAGTAGTTTTACTTCAGAAATGGCCATATATGCTCCATGTGATTTTAGTGCAATAAACAATTATCCACATGCTATTCCTGAAAAGGCAATTGAAAAACTTCCTAGTTTTCAAGGAAATAATGTCATTTCATCTAAGATGCATTTCAAATCTTTCATGAGATGTATAAATAAATGGTGTGCTGCACACGATTATGAAGATGTAAAAATGAAGTTATTTGTTCTTTCCTTAGAAGATGATGCTTCAAACTGGTATGAAGAGAAGTTGGATAACACCTTCAAGACATTGAAGGACCTCATAAATGCCTTTACTAAAAAGTGGGGGGAGAAAAGAGATCACCATCATCTTTTGGCGACCCTCAACACAATGAAGAAAAATGAAAATGAAACCATGGACGAATTCAACAAAAGGTTCAACGAACTAGTTTCAAGCATGCACAAAGACATCAAACCTCCTGAGTGTTATCTTGATCTATTATATTGAGGCATTCGATGGTGAAATGAGATATCAACTAAGAGATAAAGAACCCAACGACCTCAAAACAGCTCAAGAAACCACTATCAAGATTGATAAAAACATGCAAGCATTAGGAAAGTCGAGCCTTCCAGGATTCACAAGAGGCAGTTCTTCAAGACAGTCAGATCCTAAAGAGAAAGCAGCAACCCCAGACAATAAAGATCCATCCTATGACCCTTTAAAGGCCATAACAGAGATGGTTAAAAGAATGGAAGCCACTCATGCTACCCAACTTAGTGCATTGTAGAATAGGTTGATAGCCATGGAGAGGTCCCAAAATCAGAATAACAGATTCTAACCGAGGCCTGGTAATGAAAGATGGCAAAAGAAAACTCCTCAACAAGAACTAAGGCCACCTAATCAGTTAGAATCTAATAATGCAGTAAATGAGAATATACCACCCTTTTGTAGAGCATGTGAGGACTTTCATGAAGAGTCCACTTGTCCAGTATTTTGTCAAATAAATGAGCATGGCCTCCCTCCAACAAACAACTTTGTGGGCCATTCAAGAAGCTCTAACCACATAAACAATTTTGGAGAAACTCACCCATTGTCAATGGATCATTGGCTCCAAATGCAAGAAAGGTGTGAACAATCAAAAGAAGTGGTTGAAGAGTATGATAATGTCACCAAGTTGTATGGACACAAGCCCACAAACGAGCAGATCCTAGAGATGGCCAGACATAAGGGAATAGTTTACCAAACAAAAGGGAGAGACGCTGCAAGCAAATCTCAAACAAATTTTCCCAAGGTAACTACTCCTCTTCCAATTACTGATCTATCTATTGATTTAGGTAGTTGGATTTCGAATGCTAAAATATTGGTTCCGGTATCAGACCTTCTGAAAATTACTTCACAAAAGGAAAAATTACTTAAAGCAATAAATGTTCCTGATGGTAAAAAGGTTTTTAAAAAATCAAGAGGTTGATAAGAATCAGAAAAAGGAAAAGGAACTACACAAAGATCCACCAGTGGTTTTAACCAACAGAGATAGAACCAAGGAAGAGAATCCCTCTTTCTTTGTGTCTCTAGAAATAAATGATCAATGGTTACATAACTGTATGTATGATTCAGGAGCTTCATCCAACATCATTACTCAAGGAATCATGAAAAGGCTAGGCCTCAAGGTTACAAGGCCCTATCAAAACATATGTGCCATGGACTCCAGGGAAGTTGAAACCCTTGGGATTATCATAGACTTGCGAGTTAAGCTAGCTTTCCACCCAGATTTTGCTTTTAAGTTGGATGCGCTTGTAATTAATGTGCCAGATGCTTGGGGTATGCTTCTCTCAAGAAAGTGGGGAGCCCACATGGGTGGTTGCATAAATATGGATTTATCCTTTGCAACTATCCCATACCCTCCTCCATCAACAAAACATTTCAAACTCTTTAGAGAAACAAAAAGGAAGTACCATATAGAAGACCCTAAAGAGCAATTTAATGAGTTCTTGTGCCAAACATCTGTTACAAATTTCGAGGAGTTTGGCTCAGATTTTTGAAGAGGAAGCTTAGCATGGTTTTCGAGATAAGTCTATTAAATTTCTGAAATTATTGACTGCTATAAAAGACATTTTCTCTGAGCTCTGAAATAATAAAAACTCCCTCTCTCAATGGTTTTCCCCTTGTGGGTTTTTCCAGGGTCATTGTTAGACCAAAAATCCCTGTGTAAATTTTCTGAATATTGTGCAGCTGATATGTTTTTATTTCTGCATTAAAGATTGTTCAGAATCCTCATGTTTTAGTTCTGAAAATTTGTTTACATGCTGAGTTTATTTGGTTGTCATTAAACTGGGTTTGGGCATTAAACCTTGACAAAATCAGCAAGACTTGAAACTAGGTGGGGTCTGAAATTTTACATATGGAAATGTCGTAAAAAGTTAGAAAAGGGCCATATTGGCCTGCTGGACTTCTGAACTCTGAATTTTGAACAAGTCATTGTTCAATCTTTGGCGGCTCATCTGCAACTCCATCCTAGTGCAACTTGGTGGATAACAATGGGTATAGGTTATTTTTGTCTTAAATTTTTGTGGATTCAACGCATTTCACTTCAAATGATGGATATAGGCTATATCGGCTTCACTTCTGATGATGGATATAGGATATACCGTCTTCTCTTCTGATGATGGATAAAGGATATACAAGATTCTCTTCTGATGATGTATATAGGTTAACCATTTATCCAAAATGTGTTAATTTACAAAAACTCAACACAACAATATAGGAAGAACTATGGGACTTAACACAACAATAATCCAGAGAACTATGAAGATTTTGATTTTATCCAACTCTAAAGCCTCACCCAAACATTGTAATGTTTTTTTATAAAGTACTTAAGATCTAAAGTTAAAATGTCATAGGAAAATAATTCTTCAACAGAATGAAAGAGTGCCTCTTAAATATACAACATGGCATTTTGAGTTCCAAAAAATTTTGTAAGGTAACAAAGAAGGGTGTTGTGAGGCAAAGTTTGGCACATCAAATTAGACTGTGAAGCGTAATGGCATGGGCGACTATCAGCACAATGAAGTGACAAAGGAAAGCAGAAAAAAGGGCATACCCACAGAGCAGGGAAGACAGAGGCACCCAAATTAGACACAGCAAGAGTGGTGGCTCAGAACAGTGTCATTTTGTTCAGGCATGCAGACCAATAAAGAGACATGATATTTCTTTGGAAAATTGAATGGGAATGAGGTTTCAATGACGTTTCGATCCCTTCAATGTTGTTGCATCATTACATCTCCATATACAGAAAAAGAAATGAGATTTTAATGACGAGGGTACATTGTCTTGTTATCGCAGGATTTGTACTTGTGCAAAGCCTACCAGAAGATCCTCAAATTTTGTGTAACAATGGAAGAAATTACCATTGTCACCTTAGTAGGGTCTTCCCTCATTTTAGTTATGGAAGGGGTCCATCACAAAGGAGGCTTCTCTAGCAACCTCAAGGGATCAAATAGCAAGTTTAGTAGCCAAGCCTATAGCCCCCTCTCTTGATCGTCGATTAGTTGGTGTAGGTCTAGGAAGGAGAAGAGGTTATGAGATAGTTTGTTGTACCTGCTCGGAACAAGAACACTTTGCTGCATATATATAACAACTTCCAAGCTAAAGTATGCAATAAAGACCTCTTTTAGACACTAGAGGTTATTGTTGTCCTAAATTTTTGTGGACTCAACGCATTTCACTTCAGATGATGGATATAGGCTATACCGGCTTCTCTTCTGATGATGGATATAGGATATACCGGCTTCTCTTCTGATGATGGATATAGGATATACAAGCTTCTATTCTGATGATAGATATAGGTTAACCATTTATCCAAAATGTGTTAATTTACAAAAACTTAACACAACAATATAGGAAGAACTATGAGACTTAACACAACAATAATCTAGAGAACTATGAAGATTTTGATTTTATCCAGCTCTGAAGCCTCACTCAGACATTGTAATGTTTTTTTTATAAAGTACTTAAGATCTAAAGTTAAAATATCATAGGAAAATAATTCTTCAAGGGAATGAAAGAGTGACTCTTAAATATACAACATGGCATTAGAGTTCCACAAAATTTTGGAAGGTAACAAAGAAGGTTGTTGTGAGGCAAAGTTTGGCACATCAAATAAAATTGTGAAGCGTAATGGCATGGACGACTATCAGCAAAATGAAGTGACAGAGGAAAGGCAAGTTAAAAGTTTTTTTTAAAAAGAAAGCAGAAAAAAGGGCATACCCAGAGAGCAAGGAAGACAGAGGCACCTAAATCAGACACAGCAAGAGTGGTGGCTCAGAATAGTGTCATTTTGTTCAAGCATGCAGACCAATAAAGAGACATGATATTTCTTTGGATAATTGAATGGGAATGAGGTTCCAATGACGTTTCGATCCCTTCAATGTTGTTGCATCATTACATCTCCATATACAGAATTAGAAAAAAAAATGAGATTTTAATGACGAGGGTACCTTACCTTGTTATTGCAGGATTTGTACTTGTGCAAAGCCCACCACAAGATCCCCAAACCTTGCATAACAATGGAAGAAACTACCACTGTCAACTTAGTAGGATCTTCCCTCGTTTTAGTGATAGAAGGGGTCCACCAGAAGGAAGGCTTCCCTGGCGACGTCAAGGGATCAAATAGCAAGTTTAGTAGCCAAGCCTACAACCCCCTCTCTTGATCACCAGTAAGTTGGTCTAGGTCTAGGAAGGAGAAGAGGTTATTGTTGAGAAGAGTGTAGCAACAAAGGTCTTCTTCTTGTCTTGCGTTCCAGCCTAGGTGAGGACAATGAAACTGCCTAGTTGATGTATTGATGTTTTAACTAAAGTATAACTTAGGAAAAAGTAACATTAGATGTTTTAATTTAATGTTGACTTATTGAGTTCTTTTTCTAAAGTTAAAAAGTGAAAAACTTAAGTGATGGATCTTTTAATCTGGACCATCCATTTCTTTGAGAGGCCAAGATTAGATCTCAGCCATAGATCTCATTGATGAGTTAGGGTTTTCGCTTGCTCAATAGTATAACAGGAGGTCAACTAGGAAGAGGGCGCACTACTATTATGAGGAGAGATCGATCTAGGAGAGGCTCAATCTAAGATCTTAGAAAGAGGATAGTTGCAAGGAACAGAGGAAGACATTTGAAAAGGAAATTAACTCGTCTTCTTGATTAGGTAGAGGTTACTTCACCTACATAGAGGATTCGTACAGCCAGACGCAGTACTCACAAGGGCACCGTACAGTTCTGCAGAGGCATATCTTGAAGGGTTTTGCTGGGACAAATCTGGTTCCAAAGTAAAGGGAGAGACTATACTTTAGTCTTGAAGAATTTTACTAGGTTTTATCTTAGTAGGAGCGAATTTTCTGTAAGAAGTATTCTATATTTCTCTGCTAATAAAAACCTCCAGATCTGCTATATCGGTTTTCCCACATTGGGTTTTTTTGAGGACTATTGTCCAAAAATAATTGTGTTGATGTGATGTGTTTGTTGTGTGTCTTTATTTGGAAAAGATCCTGTGCATTTTAATTTATGTTGTGCATTAAATCTAGTTGAAATATAATTTAAACAGAGACAAAAAATTAACTTATTTTTCTGAAGCAAACTGTGATAGGTTTTAAGGAAATTTACATGGTATCAGAACAGGAACAGTGAAGGCAGCAGCACACAGATAGATCTATTCAAATCTAGGTGGATCGTGAGGATCCAAGCACAGATCTAAGGCAGTCGTCATCTTCCCTTGCGCCCAAGCTTTTTGCACTAGGGTTACAGCATAAAAGAGAAGCAGAGGAAGGGTTTGAGCCGTGAGGTTTTGAACATAACACTTTCAGAAAATGGCCATGAGTTTGAGGGTGGAAGACAGGTTACAAGGGACTCAGAATTACCCCACCTAGAAAGAAAGGATGACAATGATATTGGAAGTCAATGATGTGTCAGAGCATGTCAGTGACAAGGCAGCAGCCCCCACAGGTGCAGCTGAATTGCTCATATGGAAGAAAGGTGAGGCTAAGGAAAAGAGCCTGATTCTTGATGGGATAAAAGACCTTGTGGTCCCACATCTCTCAAGAAAAGTTGAGGCAAAAGATATGTGGAAAGCCCTAAGTGACCTCTACCAAAACAAAAATGAAAACAAAGTAATGGCCTTGCGCAAGCAATTGCGTGGGACCAAGATGGCCAAAGGTGAGGGTGTGATTCCTTATCTTACCAAAATAACTCAAATCAGAGATGAACTTGCAATAGTCGGGGAAACACTGAAGATCCTGAGTTGGTGCGTATTGCACTAGATGGTTTCACTAAGACATGGGACGTTTTTGTCCGTGGTGCGGTAGCTCAGAAGAAGCTCCCTGATTGGCAGTGGCTGTGGGATGATTTTGTGCAGGAAGATATTAGAATTGGTCAAGGAGGACCATCATCTTCGACTCATGCAGAGGAGGAAGAAGGTTTAGCCCTTACAGGCAAAGCAAAGGGAAAGAAGAAAAAGAAAGGTGGAAAGAAAAACATTGGCTTCTCAAAATTCAAGTGCTTACAGTGTCACAAGATGGGACACTTTGCATCACAGTGTCCAGAGACGAAGAAGAAGAAGCCACAGATGGCAACTTCAGCAGCAGTGGATGAGTTTGCCAAATCATTTGAGGAGGATTTCTGCTTCATAGCCTATATGTCTAATGCAGTTGTTTTAGACATGTGGTTTGTAAACAATGGTGCATCTTGTCATATGACAGGGTAGAAAGAGTGGTTTACTAGGCTACACGAGGGAGGCATAAATCTAGTCATTGAGTTAGGGGATGACAGGCGCAAAGAGTTGGCACAGTCTCATTTCAGAAGGAGTCCGGAAAACCACTCTATTTCAGTGATGTGTTATATGTTGCAAGTTTGACCAAGAACCTCATCTCAGTCTCTACTCTTGAGGATAAGGGATATGAGGTCACTTTCCGTAAAGGAAGGTGTTCATCAGACCTGGTGGGTTAGGTGAGAAGATGGACTGGATGATTTAGGTTCAAGAGGAGAAGGTCTACAGGTTACAGGTTCAGCCAGGGAGAGCATTAGCAAGTTTTACCACAGATATAGGTGAGTTGTGGCACAGGAGGATGGCACACATTCATTTTGGTGCTTTGGGGCATTTGAGGGAGGCAGTCACTGGATTGCCTAAGATTACAGCTGAGAGGCATGACCCTTGCAAGGGTTGTGCATTGGGCATGTATGCCCGAAAAGCCTTTCCATCTAGCGAGCACAGGTCCAAGGGAGTATTGGATCTGATACACTCTAACGTATGTGGGCCAATGAGTGTGGAGTCAGTGAGTGGCTCCAGATACTTTGTCTTGTTTATTGATGACTACGCCAGGAAGACCTGAATTTACCTTCTAAAGACCAAGGATGAGGTCCTTGGGAGGTTTCAGGAGTTTAGAGCTCGGGTGGAAAACCAGACTGGGAGGAAGATTTGGGTCTTAAGATCAGATAATGGGGGAGAGTACACCTCCAAGGAATTCGAGGATTATTGCACAGCAGCAGGGATTAAGAAGAAACTCACAGTTCCTTACAATCCTCAACAGAATGGAGTCGCCGAGAGAAAGAATAGGACTGTGGTTGGAGCAGCACGAGCTATGATTCATGATCAGGGACTGCCATTGTTCTTATGGGCAGAGACAAGTAGTGTTACAGTATATTTGCAGAATAGGAGTCCCCACATAGTTTTGGGGAAGCAGACACATGAGGGGACATTTTCAGGTGCTGGGCCAGATGTGAGCCATATTTGCATCTAGCGCAGTGTATGTTATTGTCATGTCCTTTCAGAGAAGAGGACAAAGCTGGACCCCACAGCGGTGAAGGGGTTACTTGTTGGTTACAGTGAGGCTTCCAAAGCCTACAGGATCTATGTGCATGCACGCAGGAAGGTTATTGTGTGTAGATATGTGCAGTTCAAGGAGGAACGTGCATTGAGGAGATCAAAGGATTTGCCAACAAGTGTAGAGAACCAACAGGGACAGAGCACGAGAGTCTAGGAACAGGAGGCACAGAGTCAGAAGATAGGATCACAGGAGCAGACACAGGATATAGGTGTTCAGAGGGAGATTGTTGGACAGGATCATCAGGAGCGAGTTGATGAGGAGGAGGAGGAGCATGATGCAGTTCCTCAAGAGCAGATTATTAGGCCACAGCCTAAGTGGTACAAGTCCACAGTCAGTGATTCTAGGTTGGCAGGGCTTCCAAAGAGGGACTTCAGACGAAGAAAACCACCAAAGAGACTTGGATATATGGCACTGATGACTCAGCTCATTGATGTTGAGCCTTCCAGTTATGAGAGTGTTGCACGGCATAATGTGTGGCAGGAGGCTATGATGGAGGAATATGCCTCCATTATGAAAAATGATGTATGGGAGGTAGTTATGAGGCCAGAGGATAAAACGATGGTTGGATCCAAGTGGATTTACAAAGTGAAGCATGCATCAGATGGAAGCGTGGACAAGTACAAAGCTCGCTTCGTGGCCAAGGGGTTTTCACAGCGAGAGGGAGTTGATTACAATGAGACTTTCGCTCATGTGGCCAGGTATTCTTCAATCTAAGCAATCATTTCATTGGCAGCAGAGAAGGGTTGGCGCGTTCATCAAATGAATGTGAAGACCACCTTCCTCAATGAAGTTGTTGAGGAGGAGGTATATGTGAGTAGCCAGAGAGATTTGAGGTTGGCAACAAAGAGACGCATGTGTGCAGATTGAGGAGAGCCTTATATGGGCTCAAACATGCACCTTGGGCTTGGTACTCGATGATAGACAACTACTTGAGGGAGATGGGCTTCCAGTGGAGCGAGGCAGATCTAAACCTGTATTTTCTTGCAGGGAAGGAGCCTCTTATACTGGTGCTATATGTAGATGACCTATTTCTCACTGGTGATGAGAAGTTGATAGCAGACTGCAAAGTTAATCTTGCAGCCGAATTCAAGATGAAAGACCCTGGATTGATGCACTGTTTTCTAGGTTTGGAGGTTTGGCAGACAGATGGGCACTTCTTCCTAGGACAGGGGAAGTATGTAGTAGAGATTCTATGCAGGTTCAGGATGATGAACTGTAGGCCCATGTCTACACCTCTGGTTACCAAATGGAGGAAGATAGATGTATCAGATTCAAAGAAAGTAAACCCCACTGTCTATCGTCAATTGATTGGATCGCTCATGTATTTGGTCAATACTCGACCAGATATCAGCTTTGCAGTAAACTCTTTGAGTCAGTTCATGGTGTACCCTCAAAGAGTACATTGGATTGATGCGAAGCATGTGCTTCACTATCTCAGAGGGACAGTGGAGTACGGGCTATTGTATGAGCGCAGTGGTGTAGTGGCATTAGCAGGTTTTATAGATGTTGATTGGGCAAGATGTGTAGAGGACAGGAAGAGTACTTCAGGTTGTTGCTTTAGCATTGGATCGGGCATCATTTCTTGGTTCAGCAGGAAGCAGAGATCAATGGCATTGAACTCTGCTGAGGCAGAGTACATGGCAGCCAATTTGGCAGCATGTGAGGCACTGTGGCTAAGGAAGTTACTTTTGGGCTTGTTCAGGCAGGAGCTAGAAGCTACTATGATTCATTGTGACAATCAGAGTTGCGTCAAGCTCTCTAAGAATCCGATGTTTCATGATCGTAGCAAGAACATCGATATCAGGTATCACTTCATCCGAGATTGTGTACAGAGAGGAGCCATGATTCTTGATTACATACAAACTAATGAGCAGATGGCAGATATCTTTACCAAGGCACTGAGCAGACTGAAGTTCGAGAACTTCAGAGATCAGATGGGGTTGAGACAGAATCCCTTCCTCGCTAAGAGGGAGTGTAGAGAAGAGTGTAGCGACAAAGGTCTTCTTCTTGGCTTGTGTTCCAGCCTAGAGAGGACAATGAAACTACCTAATTGATGTATTGATGTTTTTCCTAAAGTATTACTTAGGAAAAAGTAACATTAGATTTTTTAATTTAATGTTGACTTATTGAGTTCTTTTTCTAAAGTTAAAAAGCGAAAAATTTAAGTGATGGATCTTTTAATCTGGACCATCCATTTCTTTGAGAGGCCATGATTAGATCTCAGCCATAGATCTCATTGATGAGTTAGGGTTTTCCCTTGCGCAATAGTATAACAGGAGGTCAACTAGGAAGAGGGCACACTACTACTATGAAGAGAGATCGATCCAAGAGAAAGAGAGGCTTGATCTGAGATCTGAGAAAGAGGATAGCTGCAGGAAAACAGAGGACGACATTTGAACAGGAGATTAACTCATCTTCTTGATTGGGCAAAGGTCACTTCACCTACGCAGAGGATCCGTATAGTCTGACGCAGTACTCACAAGGTCGTTGTACGGTTTTGCAGAGGCATATCTTGAACGGTTTTGATGGGACAAATCTGGTTCCAAAGTAAAGGGAGAGACTATACTTTAGTCTTGAAGGATTTTACTAGGTTTTATCTCAGTAGGAGCGAAATTTCTGTAAGAAGTATTCTATATTTCTTTGCTAGTAAAAACCTCCAGATCTGTTGTACCGCATTGGGTTTTTCCCATATTGGGTTTTTCCGGGGACTATTGTCCAAAAATAATTGTGTTGATGTGATGTGTTTGTTGTGTGTCTTTATTTGGAAAAGATCCTGTGCATTTTAATTTTTGTTGTGCAATAATCCTAGCTGAAATACATTTTAAACAGAGACAGAAAATTAACCTAATTTTTCTGAAGTAAACAGTGCTAGGTCTTAAGGAAATTTACAGTTATGAGATAGTTTGTTGTACCTGCCCGGAATAAACACTTTGCAGCATATATATAACAACTTCCAAGCTAATGTATGCAATAAAGACCTCTTTTAGACACTAGACAAGTTAGATTGTTATGGTTGTTGCAAATTGCATCAGTAAACCAGTCTTATAACAGCAATGAATAAATTGTAATAGCAGCAATAATTAGTGCTCAGAAATACCAAAACTGACCACAAAAATTAAGCATACAACCAATAGAATATTATCCAATTGTTAGAGGTGATTTCTAAGTGAGTTAGGCCACCTTTAGATGGGTGTATGCAGCAAATAAATGTAGCTTTAGATGTCTGGACTCTGTAGCAAACTTTTATAACAACAGCAAATAACATAGTGTGTTTGTTAGGGTTAGAGTTAGTAGAGTTAATAGAATACTTGAGAGATTTGAAAGAGAGTTTTCATCAATTGCTTTTAAGTTTTACCACAAGAGTTACTTCTAGATTAGTGTCTTTCTAGGCCTATGGAGTCTCAAATTCATCCAAGCTTGAAGATTGATCTACTTGAAACCAAGAGGTGGAGTCTAAACCCTAAGGTGCAAGCACATTTGGGCCATAGGCTTTAGACTTTGAGAAGAAAGACGTCTAGGGTACAAGCATTTTTGGGCCCTAGATATCGTTTCTCCCTTCTTGTAGCTTCAACTAGGTCAAAGATCAATTGTCTAGGGCTAAAATCTTAAAGTGCTTGCACTTAAGGGCTTTAGGGTTCTAACCCTAGCAAGGACAATTCACAAATTTTGGACAAGTACAACCTTGTGAGAGGAAGAAGCACTTATGTTCCTCTCTTAGGGTTTCAACAAACAAGACTTCTTGCAACAAAATAGCAATTTCACCATGAACATTAATAACATAGCATAGAATTGCAGAAATTTACTTACTTCATCCAAGAAACCATGAACATTTAACCCTAATTACAGAAATATCCATCCAAAATCAGCAAACCATCCACAAGAGATCCATTCCAAGCATAGCGCATGAGAAAGAAAGACCAATAACCTCAAAGGGGTCGAAAATTTCAGAACTGCCCCCTCTAAACAGTGAGGAAAAGATGATGATAAAATGAAAGTGAGGGTTAGCCTTTTTATGAGGCTACCCTAGCATATTTGTCCACATAAAATGTCAACATCAAAATAGAAGTGGGGTCAACCCCTCATTTTCACTTTACAAAATGTAATAAATGCTAAATACACCATAATGAACCACATGTGTAAGACGTCAAGCCTCTTTAGGCAAGGAGGGGGCCTCCAAAGGCCACGTGGCACTAATCCGGAGTGGAGCGAGGGAAAATGATGTCTCTCCCCACTCAAAATCATGCCAACCATCATCAATACCTTAGGAATCCACCAAACCCTAGTTCCATCAAACCCTAGAAGATGACGTCATCATCAAACTAGGCCCAACGTCCAAGATTTGAGTGTTGCGTCCAGGCTGGAGGGAATTTCATCTCGTCTCTCCAAGGTTTGTGGTTGTTTTTTGTTGCAACATCCCTAATCCAATGGGTAAATGAGCTCTGGGGTACTATGCCCATCCTATGGGCTTCCAACCCATCTGTGTGCCATCATGATTGAATTTGCTCATACCAAGCCCATCTGTCCATCGTCCAAGGTTCCAAGGATGTGAGAGATGATGTCTGAGGAAGGTGAGTCACTAGATGATCCACTGCTCTCCATCACATGTGTCAAGGTCCTGCAATAAAGGCACAACGTCCTCGGTACAAGCCTAGGACATCCCTCAAAGAACCATGTCAGGGCCATCCAAAACAAAGCAAAGCATAATGGGTCGACTTCTCAAACTAGGTGGGTAAACCCACCTTTATTATATTTCTGGGTCTCTTTAATAACTGTTGGGGCCGACTTCTTATTCTGCCTATTACAATTGTCTTTTGACCAATCCGCAAAAGGGGACTTGGTCCTATTACAATAACCGACATGATCAATCCACAATGGGGATTGATCCTATGAATAATATATCAATAATAATAAGAATACTCTTTGCAGTTACAATATTTCAACAGTAACTAGACTGTGCATGGCATGACCACTCGTCCTTGAGACTTGATGTTGCATGGCATCACAACTCGCCCTTGCAACTGGACTTGAGACTCGATATGCCAATATGACATACAGCTCGACTTTGTCAACTTAACATGCAACTCGACATGCCAACTTGACTTTAGACCACTCGAACTTGACATGCAACTTGACTTTTACAACTTGAGTTTGACTAACTCGAACTAGACATGCAACTCGACTTTTACAACTTGAGTTTGACAACTCAAACTAAACATGCAACTCGACTTTTACAACTTGAGTGTGACAACTCACACTAGATATGCAACTCGACTTTTACAACTTGAGTTAGGCAACTCGAATTCTTTTCATGGTGGATAAGGTTATACATGCCAATGCACTAGATCAATACATTTACATTATTTTCATAAGGAAGATTGTTTGTTTCTAGCTCATAGAAATTGTACATTCAACCTAACTTTTGCTAGATGCCTTGACTTTTGGTCATGGCTCACAAGGCTTGACTAGGCTCACAGAGGTTGTACGTTCCCCCTGACTTTTGCACTAGTCTGTCTATGCTCACAAAGGTTGTACGTTCCCCCTGACTTTTGCACTAGACTGTCTATGCTCACAGAGGTTGTACATTCCCCCTGACTTTTGCATTAGACTTACATTTTGACTTTTGTCTTAGATTTACAAGGCTTCTTCCTTTGCCTTGGCTAGACTCACAAGATCATATAGCATCTTGTTTGTCCTAACTTTTGGTTTGACTCACAGAGGTTGTACGTTCCCCCTGGCTTTTGTCAATACCTCACAAGACTGGTTGATTCTTCAAATCTCCCTAGCTAGCCTCAAGGTGGCCCACATGGCCTCTCAGTGGAGAATGACTGTCGATGCTACCAAATTTAACACTCCCTCTCAGCGAGGGAGTCATTCTCAGCCACACCAAGCTTGCCTCTCAGCTGCACAAACTGTCTCAATGGCAATGGCTTGGTCAGGATATCAACTACATGCTCGCTTGTGGCTATGTACTGTAGCTTTACAATTTTTCTTTGGACCATGTCTCTGATGTAATGGTATTTTATGTCAATATACTTTAACCTATCGTGAAATATCGGGTTCTCTGTCATTTTTATGCAACTTTGATTATCACAGTGAACCACCGTCGTCTCTAGCTTGTCATCAAACAACCCAAAAGCCTATTTTCTTAGTCATATTGCTTCCCTGCTAGCATCACTTGCTGCAATGTACTCAACCTCTATTATACTCTGTGCAATGGATCCATGTTTCCTGCTTGACCATGAGATCATAGCGGATCATAAATTGAAGCAGTATCCGAAAGTACTCTTCCAGTCCACTGGGCTTCCTGCCCAGTCAGCATCTGCATACCCATGCAGAAACAAACCACCACTAGATGTATATCATAGACCATAGGTAATGGTCCCTCTGAGATATCTCAAGATGTGCTTTGTTGCCTCCCAGTGTCTATGTCTCGGTTCAGCCATGAACTGACTCAATGCAATCACTGCATAGCATATATCTGGCCTAGTATGGATCATATACATCAATGATCCAATCAGTTGCCTATACATGGTGGGATCCACCAAATCTGAATCTGTATCAGAATCATGCAGCTTCCTCAGGTTGGTAATCATTCGAGTAGACATGGATTTACAATCCATCATACCAAACCTCTTTAACACATCCACTATGTATTTACCTTGTGCCAGAAATATCTCGCCTTGTCTTTGCCACACTTCCAATCCTAGGTAGTACTGCATCAAGCCTAAGTCTTTCATCTCAAATTATGAGATTAGCTCCCCCTTACATCGAGCTATGAGCCCTTCATCTCCTGTCAGAAAGAGATCATCAACAGACAAGATTAATATGACAGGTTGGTTCCCTGTTACCTTGAAGTACAGATTTGCATCAGCGTCACTTTTCTGAAAGCCCGGGATTTTAAGAAAGCCATCAATCCTGTCATACCAAACTCTGGGAGCCTGCTTAAGACCATACAAGGCCTTCCTTAGCTTGCATACATGAGTGTCTTTGTTATGTAGTACAAAACCATCTGGTTGTTCCACAAAGACCTATTGTTCAACCTTTCAATTCAAGAATGTTGTTTTTATATCCATCTGATGTAATTTCCAACCAAGAACTGGAGCTAATGCAATAATAACTCGAATGGAGGTATACCTGGCTACATAGGAAAAAGTCTCGCCGTAGTCAATTCCTTCTTTCTGAGAGAAGCCTCTCGCTACAAATCTTGCTTTGAACTTTCCCACACTCCCATCGGTTGCATGTTTGATCTTATAGACCCATTTGGAAGAGACCATTGATTTGTCTTTTGGCCTCGGCACAATGTCCCAGACATCGTTCTTTAGAATATACCTGTATTCCTCAAGCATGGCGTCCTTCCACACTTGTAACTTATCTGCTTCTTCAAATGAAGAAGGCTCGGCATCACTAATGTTGCGCATCAATGCAACATAGCCTCCATACCTATGAGGCCTCTTACTTTCCCTAAAAGTTCCTTTGGGAGCAGCTATATTTTTTGCTTCCTGCACTGTTTCTTTAAGCCATGTTGGCTTCCTTTTGGCTGGATGTTCTTCAAGAGTTCTTTCCAACTCTTTAGCAGGTTCTAGGGGCTCATCACTTGGACCTTCATGAGGTTCCTCCCTCTGATCATCTGACTCTTCATTTTCAGAAGAGGGTGATCTAGTTGAACTGCTTCTGATTCCTATTGTAGTTCTCTGGATTTCTTAAATGTGGCTTCCTCATGGAAAGTCGCATCCCTGCTTACCTCTATCTGCCTCTGACCTGGTACATATATCCTGTAAGCCTTGGAGTTCTCGTTGTACCCCACAAAAATCCCTTTCTTTCCCGAGGGTTCCATCTTTGTCCTATTCTCCTTAGGGACATGAATATATACTAGACACCCAAATATCCTCAGATGCCCTACTTCAGGTTTGGTCCCTGAGAAGACCTCTTCAGGAGTCTTGTCCTTCAAGATAGCATGAGGACACCTGTTCTAAATATACACAACAGTGTAGCTAGCTTCTACCCATAAGAAATTTGGCAAATCCTGGTCAAACATCATGGCTTTCGCTGCCTCACATATTGTTCTGTTTTTCCTCTCAACAACACCTTTTTGTTGAGGGTTATATGGCACGGTCAACTGTCTCTTGATTCTTTCTTCCTTGCAGAAATCCTCAAATTGGAGAGATTCAAACTCTCCTCCATTGTCTGTTCTAAGAGTTATGATGTGTTTCCCTGTCTACTTTTCAATAAAGGCTTTATATTCTTTAAACTTAATAAATGTGTCATTTTTCACTTCAAGGAAATAGATCAAACATTTTCTAGAGCAATCATCAATAAAAATGACATAATACAAGCAGCCACTAAGAGAGGGAGATGACATGGGACCACACACATCAAAATGAACCAGATCTAAAATGCCCTGAGCTCTACTATCACTGCTAGGAAATGCTTTCTTTATATTTTTACCAAGCATGCATCCTTTACAAATTTCATTTTTACTAGAAGAAATAGAGGGCATGCCACATAACATATTCTGCAGGCCTGGAAGTGCTTTGTAATGAAAATGACCAAGCCCTCTGTGCCACAACTCGCTAGAGCTAGTTGCATCATGAGTTAATGTCTGAATTGATTGTCCTGTCACAACATACAGTCCTCCTATGTGAGTCCCAATAGGTTCTGTTGTACTCAGGTGGCTACCTTTAGCCCACAGAAGTGCCTTCCTGTACTTGAAGATCACCCAATATCAGTGTTCCACGGGGACGCGTCCCCCAGGGTGGGGGACGCAGGGGACGCGTTCCCCACGTCCCCGGGACGGGGGGACTCCAGGGGGGACGTTTCCCCACGTCCCCTTTTTGGGGGGACGCGGGGGGACTTGGGGGGACGCGACTCCCCAAGGTG
>ML788894.1:117930-133982 GCA_009831015.1 Picea engelmannii
AGATATTCATGGACATGATAGGTCGGCTCATGATGAGACCTCTTATCCTTCAACTAACCTTTTAAGCATTCTTTATTATATTGTGGGTCCCTTTTACTCAAAAATAAGCATTTCACTACTTTCTTGGGTGATCCCTGGGTAAAGCATCTGGAAGGTTCACAAAAGGCTTTTATCTTTTACCCAACATCAATCCCTCTGGGCCTTCAACCCCTTCTTCCCATAGAATGAGGGGCAACCCCTTCTTGGGTCAACACACCCTAAAATCTCAAGAGATAAGGAAATGGAGGGGAATAATGATGGAAAGTGGTAAGTATGGTCGAAAACGGTATGATGACTCTTTAAGGGAGCTCCTAGTAGCAAATCCATCCCCAAGGAAGACCACTTACTAGGGCACAATGTCAACCACCAAGGTGTAGTAGGGCAAAAGGCATAATGTCCAAGCATATATCATGAAATCTAGAGCAATCTAAGATACAACATACTCAACTGGCTTAAATATTGAAATGATGCTCACCATAATACTGACTTGTACCTCATGGAGCAAGGCTCACTGCCTTTCGAAAGCCAGCTGATGTGGTGGATGTCATCTGGAAATATGTGACCATCTGTGGTGGTGAGAGGGGTCTCCAACTGTGCAAAAGGGTATTGTTGGTCATGTAGTCTCTCGGCACTCCATATCTGCAACCTGAGGGCCTCGAGACATAATCTCCTAAGTTATCCACAAAATGGGGATAACAAGTCCAAGCAACCACGCTTCAGCATCATCTTCCCTTTCTCTTTCACCATCAAAGGATGGTGGCTTAATCTTCCTATGCTCTCCTTGCAAACTGTCCAATTCATGTCTTCTTCTTTGGTGCCTAACAAGAGACGCCTCTGGACTACTTATGCAATCTTCAGATGCATAAAATTCCCTTGCTGAGTAAGGAGGTGAGCGATGTCTATGAGTTCTGCTAGCACTTTCTGAATAACCATCTCTTTTGTAGTTATCGTTTCTTTCATGATATCTGCCCTTTTCCTCTTGTCTTGAGTTTGATCCATTCTTTGCTTGCCTCTGCAACTGATTTAGGCTTTGCATCACTTGAGCATTTATTTGATTTTGTTCTCTTATCAGCCTCTCATTGTCTACATTGTAGCTCTGTACTTCTATTCTCGGGCTTCTCACAGTCTCTATTAATGTTTCTTGCTCTCATCTGCCCTTGTGTCCATTTGATTATGTCTCTACATTACCAACACTGATATTTTGTCCTTTGGCTTTGTTGTCGTCCTAATACACACCTAGGTTATCGTGGAAGAAACCTTCAATCCACTTGGTGTGTCCTTGGGGGCAAGTCTCAAGTCAAGGTGTTGTCACCTGATCCTCAACTCCTCCATCTAGGCCAACTCCTAGCGAAGCCAAGGGAGGTAGTCCCTATAAAAATAAACTAAGGCTTTCTAAACTATGAAAGAAAGAAAACTTTATTCTAGGAGTTTATTACTTGAAAATAAAACTAGATCTACTAACATTTATCATTCACCATCATAATAATCAAAAGTACTTGCTTTGTGGACATCCATATATAATCATCAGATAATCAAGTGAAATACCATTCCATAAGCATGCATGTGTCTTATAAAAGGATACAAGATCTGCAAGACTTGAGAAATAAAGTTAGATGAAATACATAAATGTAAAGACTGCTCACATGAAAGATAGATCAATTAAAGCATGCATGAAATTTGCTCACATAAGACAGAGATCAACAGATAGTATCTTTTAACCAGTGCCTTAAATGGAGTCGTGGGCAGTGTAGATCGAGGATTTTATTAAGGTTAATTTTGTGATTAATTAATTAAAGTGTTTGGCCCCTTGAGAAGTTTGTTCTCTGCTTGGACTCGCTGAGAGTTTACCGAAACCCAATGGTCTCGCCAGTAAACTCACCGAAAGTGTTGGATGTACAACACGGCGAACCGTCTTACTTCGCAGGTCACTTTCAGGCCCTTTCCTCCCAAGGAACTTACAATCTTAAAGGATTTTCCTATTATACTAGCAAGGTTCAATTACTTTAATGAAAATAAAAGATGGATCATATACCCTGCTTTGAAAGATTGAGGCACTTGTGCAAACACTTTGCAAAAGAAAATTGCAACACATAAAATTATATACCCTACTTTTGAAAGATTAAGAAAATCAACAAGATACTGCAAATTATTGTTGCTACAAAATTGAAAGAAGAAGAATTGGATTGCATGAAGATCTAAGCATTGATTTAACATGCATTAGGTTAGAGTGTTTGTAGTGTGTTTGATACTGATTGATTTGTGTAATTGATTATTAGATTAGAGCATGCACAACTTTACACAAAGAAAACAAACCACGACACCCATCCCCCTGAGGGGAAGAAGAAAACTGGGCACAAGGGCCCGCTTTTATTGCTTTTTTACAACAGAGAATTGATATTCTCTTTGAACTTTTAACTCTTTGGAAGGAGGAATCCTTATAAACTTGGGTCTTTAAAGAAAATAAAAAAAAAAAAGGGAGAAAATGACAACTTCGAAAAAACAAAGTTAAAACCCCCCAGGGTCCCTGGAAACCTTGAAATCCACCCAAAATGAGCAAAAACTCCTCTTGGACCTGTATTTGCTGCAACAAAACAGCAAACAAACAAGATGAGAAGTGATAGAAAAAGGCTTTTAAACAAATAAAAATTTTGATCAAGATTTTCAGAAATTTTTCTAAGGCAAAAAGGTAAATTTTTTGGGGCTTTTTGAGGCTTTAAAAGGTCCTAACTTGGGCTCTTTTAAAGAGTTTTGTTTGATGTTTTAAGACAGCAAACATACAATCTTTAATCAGCCTAATAAACAATTTAAGCTAAGCTAACTTTAGATCTCAAACTTAGATGCAAAAGACCTAAAAATTTGTTTTAAAATTTGCCTAGATTTACCTTTAAAATGAAAGTTTTTAACCTAGATCTAACAAGTTATGCATGCATGTATTAGATATTCAAAATTAAACCTTGAAACGACTTTAAATCAGCATGCAACCAAAGAAAGAAATAAGGGAAAGAGCTTATCGAAATTCTAAGTTTTTTGCTTGAGCTTGGAAAATTCAAACTATGGGGCTCTCCTTGATGTGAAGAAGAGGGTGATTGTCTTCTTTAGGAACTCTTTGGACAGCAAAAGAAGTAACCAAACTTTTTATCCTCTCCAACAGATTAGTGCTACCTGCAATATTAATCCCTGCAAACTCTTGTATTTGGTGTTTCTCTACACAAACAAGCTTCAAAGCACATTAGTTCAACCGAAAACACACATGCATTAAAACAATTGAGTATAGATCAACAAATCAATTGAATAATAAGCAAATTATACAATTCATTCCATCTAGATAACAATATCCTTGTGATTAGTCAAATAACAAAAAAATTATGCATATAATTAATACATCACCTCATAAATCTAGCAATTCATCCACACATTAGCTCCACACACCATGAGTAGCTCCAAAGATTTTTTATTCCAAAATGTGAAAAATGTTACAATAGACTTCTTCACCCAAGACTGAACTCACTCTGTGAGGAGAGTCGACCTCTCTTAAATAGGCATGGAGGTGGAGATTCCCAAGTAGGCAACGCATAGGGCTAGGTTTAGGGTTTTGGAGGATGGCGTGAGGAGAAGCTACGTGAGGATATGAGGGAGTGCGCACTTGTAGTGTCCCCAAGGCCGAGCCCTATTGTAAACCATGTTCTGAAAGGAATTGTAATTATGTTTTATAGGCTGGTGAACCAAGTTCTTATAAGCTGGAGGCTTATGTGTTTGTTAGGCCAGGGAGCCTAAGTGTTGAAGGCCAGAAGCCTGCTGTTGTATATGCAATCATGCAGAACAATTAATAAAATATAAACACCACCATGTGCAGACCGACCATGATGAATGAGTGAAAGGAAACTAAGCATCCATAGAGTGGGCAAGGAATTAGGGGCTGGAAGGTGGGAAAAAGGGGCTAAGTGTTGAGCCTAGGGGCTAAGCCTAGGGGGCTTAAGCTTGGGAATAATATTTTAATATTATCCCAAAAGACATGTGCATTTTATGTTTTATCCTAAGTTTCTGGCAAGGGGAGAACCCGCATCTTTTTTAAAATTTTGAAAGGTTTGCAAAGACTGTAAGTTGCACTGAGGACAGTGCAAAAATAAGGGGAGGGGAATTGTAGTGTCCCCAAGGCCGAGCCCCGTTGTAAACCATGTTCTGAAAGGAATTGTAATTATGTTTTATAGGCTGGTGAGCCAAGTTCTTATAAGCTGGAGGCTTATGTGTTTGTTAGGCCAGGGAGCCTAAGTGTTGAAGGCCAGAAACCTGTTGTTGTATATGCAATCATGCAGAACAATTAATAAAATATAAACACCGCCATGTGCAGACCGACCATGATGAATGAGTGAAGGGGGACTAAGCATCCATAGAGTGGGCAAGGAATTAGGGGTTGGAAGGTGGGAAAAAGGGGCTAAGTGTTTGGCCTAGGGGACTTAAGCCTGGGAATAATATTTTATTATTATCCCAAAAAGAACATGTGCCATTTATGATTTATCCTAAGTTCCTAACCACAGGGAAGGTAATGCATGTCGAGGAACGCATGCAGTTTCAAGGGTGACAAGTGTCCACCCTGATGCATGCAAATAAAACAGAGGAGGTAAGTTGTGAAGGGGGCGCCTCCATTTTTTTCACTCGACGGCCTGAGTGCGTACGGCCTCTGAGCGGTACGATGAATCCAACCTCTATAGAACAACCTTGTACACCTTCTGAACTGAAAAACCGGTGTTGGTCTGGAGAATCCGTGTGCATTCACTGCCGAGACCGAGCCTATGCGTGGAGTCCCTGTCACGAAGCCGTGACCGTGAGACCATTCTGTGATTGTTGAACTAGTGGTGCTTGAGTCTGTGTCTGTTTTTCCCGTGGGATTGTTGAGGCCACGTAGTACTGGACTGTGTGTGGCTTGTTGGCCTGTGAGCGATTCTCTCCTGGTGAGAGAGTGCGTTGAGGAAGGAGAGGACTCTTGGCAGGAACCTTGTAGCTGCCACAAAGCCCGGAGAATTCCGGTCCGGTCTGTTGCTGTAACCCAAGGCAAGGGAGATTAGCAGTCGAAGGACTGTCCAGGTAACAGAGAAGGTGTATACTCCTCGGGTGGAACAGGCATGTGGGGAATGAGGGCCTGTGGGCAGTGAGTGTGAGTGGTTTCTGGGAGAGAATCCCTTCCTGTGGTTGTGTATTGTCTTCCCTGTAACCTCAACCTAGCCTAGGATTCCTTGCCTTGGGATGGAGCTTAGTCCCAGCTTAGGGGTGACCCATTGTTGAGCTGATGAGCAAGTGTGGTCTAAGGCTGGGAGGTTCGTGGAAGGCCTGCACTTGGTTGGTGGAATCTACCACTGTTAAAAGATAAGTATCCGATTATGCTTAAATCATGTTTTGCATGACTCTACTGCTTATGTTACCATGAATTCCACTGTGTATATGAATTAGTATGAAACATTATTGATTGTTAATTATGGCAGTAACTCATATGAATACTCTGTTAGAATGTGTTTATTTGTTTGAATGCATGTGGATTATATAATACCTGTATGAGTTATGTACCAAGTGCTCTTAAAGTTTCCTTTTAAGAGCGATTAAGCCATGGTAGTTGAAAAGATGCGCTACAGTTTGGTATCAGAGCCAAGGTTTCGACATTGAGCCTAGATGGGCCAGTGGAGCGGTCTTTGGACCGAGAATGCCAGGGAAAATTTGGTCTGGAAGGCCAATTTTGGACCCTGGTTTGCTCCAAAGTGTCAAGGAGTTACTTGACAAGTTTTTAACGCTCAGGAGGTATAGCGGCGTTATGAAACCGCAGCCAGTGTGGTATAAGTCCACAGGGAGAGAGGACTCCACACCAAAAGTGTAGGAGCTTTAGGATCTGTTCGGGAGGGAAGGCGAACCCTCGTGACCGTTAGATCTGGAAAGTGAGCACGGGGTTTAAAGCCCTTTGGAATTGCACAAGAGTGTGGAAATTGCGATGCGCGAAATCCCGAAATAGATCTAGACCGTCCGAGCGACGAAGGCCACGTGTTGTGAGATTTCCCATTTCGAGAAATCGGGAATCGCGAGATCGGGAGTCCTGATGACAAGAGATCGGGACTTTCCATGGTGAAAATCCCGGGATAGATCTGGACCGACCGATTTAAGGAGGCGACGTGTCGAGAGATCAACCGTTTCGGGAAATCGGGGATCAGGGATTCGGGAGTTCTGTTGACAAGAACTCGGGCTCTCGCCTTGATAAATCCCGACCCATAATGTCGAGACGTTAGCATGTGGCTAAGTCCCGATGAACGGACGAGATTCCTTCGGGGAATCTCAGGGTCTGTGAGGACCGTCCGATGTGAGGAAGAGGCACTGCTTTTATTTGAACCATGATCATGACCCACGATCACATGGGAACGGAGAAAGCGAGTGGTGGAACCGATGACGTCGTTAAAAAGCGACGTGGGCCCTCATTAACGTGCCATGTGCCACCATAGTTGTGGGTGACCACTGTGCTATGTGGGCCCGGAGGGTAAAGTAAGTCGGTATTTCGAAAGTCGGGGGTTGGAAAGGAAAGCAAGTCTGAAAGCCTCGTGGACCGAAACCCGAAGTCCTGAAATCCCGAAGTGCCGAAAATGAAAGTTTCGAAAACACGAAAATTGCAGAACCGAACGAGAGCTCAGAAAACTTATTTGAATCATAATGTCTTTCGTTCTTGTTCGTATTAGCTTATAAATGTTGTGGATTGTTCTGGAAGGTTTAATAGCCTGATAGACTTCGAATTTAATTGCACAGTGCATGTGCAGAGTTCAACGGAGGTCAGGACTCCAGTTAAACAACGTCGAGTATGGAGTGGAGAAAGGTGCAGATTACCCCCGAAACAGAAGACGAACAGGAAGGAAAGGATGCCAACCTGGGAGTCGAAGGATTGAACTCCAATGGGCATGGAAAAGAGAAGGATAAGGAAGGACACATAATGAAAATCATTGAAGAATTGCAAAGAGAGGCCAAGGCTCGCCGAGCTGATAGTCGAAAGCTCATGAAAGTCGGGGATCGGCAAGATGAATTAAACTTAAAATTTTTAAAGAGCCTGAAAAGAATAGAGAAGAAACTCGAGAAGGGAAGAGACTCAAGTACGACGGAGAGTCACAGAACCCATGGGAGAAGAAGTAGGTCGAGGAGTGGTAGTCGACATCTTAGTCGCTCCCAAAGACATTCTGACGGGGAGACACACAGTAGTTCAAACCCGTCCCCTACCAGAAAACATCGAAAATCTGGAAATGAGGAATTGAAAGGGGAGATGAACAAGATTAAGCCTCCAACATTCGATGGAAAACATAAGGAGGAAGATGTCGAGACATGGTTGCTTGGCATGAAGAAATACTTCCAACTGCAGAATTATTCCGCCCATGCAGAAGGAAGAATTGCAATGTACCAACTGAAAGGAAAAGCATCCATGTGGTGGGATCAGTTTGTACAGGTGCAGCACATCAGAGAGAAAGAGGTCACTTGGAAGGAATTTAAGAAGTATTCCGAGAAGAAATACCTGACTAAAAGATACTATGACAAAAAGATGAAGGAGTTCTTAGAACTCAAGCTAGGCAGCATGACTATTGATGAGTATGAACGAAGTTTTCTAGAACTACTGAAGTATGTTCCATTCATCAAAGATGACGCTATCAAGATTCAGAGGTATCTGAGTGGACTGCCACCTTCCATTGGTGACAAGATTCAATATGATGATCCTAAGACTATGGAAGAAACCATAAGAAGGGCGAAATGCTTATACAAACAGCAAAGAGAAAAGCCTACCTTTCGGAAGGCTTGGGATGACCAGAAGAGGTTTAAGAAAGAACAAAGGCAAAAGGGAAACAGGCCTCCCTTTTTCAAGAATGGCCCTGGGGGACAGTCATCTTTTAGAGACTCCAGGAAAGTTGAAGGGAGTGAGCAATTGCCAAGGCCTCCACCTATGGAGTGTTGGGGTTGTAAAGGGAATCATAGGTACAGAGACTGCCCCCACAAAAAAGACAAAGCAAGAACTGTACATACTGTTCAACAAGCTGAAACAGTGGAGGATATGGGCATCAGAATGCCGAGGATCTACGCAGCCCTGGACAACAAGCAAGCAGAATTTCAATCGCACATGATTGAAGTGGAAGGTACAATCAACAACCGACCACTTGTTATTTTGATTGATTCAGGGGCTAGCCATAGTTATATAGATCCTAGAGTGGTGGATAGTTTGCATCTAATGAGAAGCAAACATGAGAAGTCTTGGTTAGTGCAGTTGGCCACAGGGACCAAGAGGAAGGTCACTGAATTGGTTAAGTCATGTTCAGTGGACATGAAAGGAATGAGCACTAAGGCTGAATTGAACATTCTGCCTTTAGGCTCATACAATTGCTTAATTGGGATGGACTGGTTGGACCAGCACCATGCCCTTCTGGATTGTCGTAACAAGAGGTTTACATGCTTGAACAAGGAAGGAAATCAAGTAACAGTCCAAGGAATTCCCAGAGCCGTGGCTGTTAGGGAAATCTCAGCCATGCAACTGAAGAAATGGTACCGGAAAGGCTGTCAATTATTTGCAACTCGGGTGGAAGAAGCATCCCGAGATGAAGTCTCGAATCTGGAAGACCACGAAGTACTCAAAGAATTCAAGGACATATTTCAGGAGGTACCTGGACTACCTCCGAAGAGGGACATTGATTTTTCTATAAATTTGATGCCTGGAGTAGCTCCAGTTTCAAAGGCTCCTTATAGAATGAGTACGCCAGAGCTGAAGGAGTTGCAATTGCAGCTCGAAGAGCTACTAAAGAAAGGTTACATTCACCCCAGTGTGTCACCGTGGGGAGCCCCGGTCCTATTCGTAAAGAATAAAGATGGGACGTTGAGGCTGTGCATTGATTTTCGGCAGTTGACTAAGGTCACTATCAAGAACAAGTATCCTCTGCCAAGGATTGATGATCTTTTTTATCAGTTGAAGGATGCGAAAATATTTTCAAAAATAGATCTTCGATCTGGATATCACCAAGTGAGAATAAAGGATGAGGACATCAGCAAGACCGCCTTTAGAACAAGGTACGGCCATTATGAGTTCACGGTGGTGCCGTTTGGACTATCCAACGTGCCTGTTGTTTTCATGTGCTTAATGAATGGAGTGTTCAGAGATTATTTGGACAAGTTTGTTATAGTCTTCCTGGACGATATCTTGGTGTATTCCAAGACAGAGGAAGAACATGAGCAACACCTGAGAATGGTGCTGCAAGTGTTGAGAGAACACCAGCTGTATGTGAAACTGAGCAAGTGCTCTTTTTATCAAAGGCAGATCCATTACTTGGGACATATTATATCTAAAGAAGGGATCGCTGTGGATCCTAAAAAGGTACAGGCCATTCGAGAATGGCCAGCGCCAAGGAATGTGGCAGAAGTTAGATCTTTTATGGGTCTGGCAAGTTACTATAGGAGGTTTATAGTTGGATTCTCAAGGATAGCTCATTCTATCACTTCCTTGAAAAGGACGGAGAAGAAGTTCCAATGGACTGAAGAATGTGAAAGCAGCTTCCAGCGATTGAAGCAGCTGCTAACTAGTGCTCCAACCCTAAAGATTGTGGATCCAAACAAGGATTACGTAGTGTGCACAGATGCATGTAAGGAGGGGTTGGGAGGAGTTCTCAGCCAAGAGGGATTTGTAGTTTGTTATGAATCCCGAAAGTTAAAGGAGCATGAGAAGAATTATGCCACTCACGATTTAGAGCTGGCAGCAATCGTCCACGCCCTGAGGAAATGGAGACATTACCTCATGGGCAAGAGATTCGAGTTGAGAACAGACCATAACGGTCTGAAATATTTATTTGATCAGCCGACCTTAAATGCCAAGCAAAGCAGATGGTTGGAGTTTCTGTGTGAATATGATTTCGATATCAAGCATATCAAAGGGAAAGAAAATAAGGTGGCTGATGCACTCAACAGAAAAGTGCACGTATTACATGCTACAGCCATTAGCATGTACCGGACTGAGATGAAAGACGGAATTTTGGAAGCTGCAAGTACTGACTTGCAGTACAAAAGTCTTGTAGCAAAGCTACAGCAGCGTGAGAGACCACAGACCAAGGAAAGTTACACCTTGGGAATTGATGGTCTACTTCTGTATAAAAACAGAGTGTATGTACCCAA
Organism: Picea engelmannii; assembly: GCA_009831015.1. NCBI lineage: Eukaryota > Viridiplantae > Streptophyta > Pinopsida > Pinales > Pinaceae > Picea > Picea engelmannii. The sequence goes on from ML788894.1 coordinate 128,125, forward strand.
TGTCCGAGAATTGAAGCTAGCAATTCTAAAGGAGATGCATAACGTGGCTTATGCTGGACATCCTGGTTATCAGAAGACTATGGCAGCAGTCAAAAGCCATTATTTTTGGCCGGGTTTGAAGAAAGAAATCGTTGAATACATCGCCAGATGTATGGAGTGCCAAAAGGTTAAGGCTGAGCACAGGCACCCAGCAGGGTTGCTGCAGCCTTTACCCATTCCTGAGAGGAAATGGGACGTGGTAACAATGGATTTTATCACCGGACTACCTAGAACAAGCAAGCAGCATGATTCAATCATGGTGGTGGTGGACAAGCTTACTAAAGCTGCCCATTTTATTCCACTGAAAACCACCCACAGGGCAGCTAATGTTGCTGATATCTTTTTAAAAGAAGTTGCACGCTTGCATGGAATTCCTAAGACAATTGTGTCTGATAGGGACCCGAAATTCACTTCAAATTTTTGGAAAGGACTGTTCAAAGGATTCGGAACAAATCTGAACTTTAGTATAGCGTATCATCCCGAGTCTGATGGACAGACAGAGAGAGTGAACAGAGTAATAGAAGACATGCTGAGAATGTATGTGATGGATAAACCATCAAGGTGGGAAGACTACCTGCATTTGGTAGAATTCGCCTACAATAATGTGTATCATGCATCATTGAAGATGAGCCCATTCGAAGCGCTTTATGGAAGAAAGTGCAACACTCCAGTGAGTTGGGATAATCCAGCTGACAGAGTAGTAGTTGGGCCTGAGCTACTCAAAGAGATGGAAGACCAAACGATAAGAATTAAACAGAATCTAAAAGTTGCCCAGGACAGGCAGAAAAGTTACGCTGATAGTAACAGAACCCACAAAGAATTCAAAGCGGGTGACCATGTTTTCCTGAAAGTGAAAACTAACAGAAGTTCCCTAAAGCTGGGAAGTTGTGCCAAGTTGACAGCAAGATTTTGTGGGCCATTTGAGATCCTGGAAAGGATTGGGCCAGTTGCATACATGCTTGCATTACCTGCATCTATGACTGTACATAATGTGTTTCATGTTTCACTACTTAAGAAATATGTACCAGATGCTAATCATGTTATCGATTGGAATGTGATTCAGGTGGAACCAGAAGGTGTCCTGCAAGTGCATCCTGTGCGCATATTGGACAGGAAAAGCAAACAACTCCGGAACCGAGCCATAGAGCTTGTAAAGGTCTAGTGGACCTGGTACGGCCCTGAGGACGCGACTTGGGAGCATGAAGAGGTTATGCGGGCAGAGTACCCACATCTTTTTGAAAATTTTGAAAGGTTTGCAGAGACAGTGTAAGTTGCACTGAGGACAGTGCAAAAATAAGGGGAGGGGAATTGTAGTGTCCCCAAGGCCGAGCCCCGTTGTAAACCATGTTCTGAAAGGAATTGTCATTATGTTTTATAGGCTGGTGAGCCAAGTTCTTATAAGCTGGAGGCTTATGTGTTTGTTAGGCCAGGGAGCCTAAGTGTTGAAGGCCAGAAGCATGTTGTTGTATATGCAATCATGCAGAACAATTAATAAAATATAAACACCGCCATGTGCAGACCAACCATGATGAATGAGTGAAGGGGGACTAAGCATCCATAGAGTGGGCAAGGAATTAGGGGCTGGAAGGTGGGAAAAAGGGCCTAAGTGTTTGACCTAGGGGGCTTAAGCCTGGGAATAATATTTTATTATTATCCCAAAAAGAACATGTGCCATTTATGATTTATCCTAAGTTCCTAACCATAGGGAAGGTAATGCATGCCGAGGAATGCATGCAGTTTCATGGGTGACAAGTGTCAACCCTGACGCATGCGAATAAAACGGCCAGGGTGAGCCGTGAGAAGGGTTCCTCCCCCATTCTACCCGATTGTTTGAACGCGTACGGAGCCCTGGATAGTACTACCAACCCGACTCCTGCAGAGAACCTTCGTGCGTCCCTGTGATTCGAAAAGTCTCTGTCTGGCTCTGAGAAAACCGGTGTGTATATTCCCTAAATGAGAACCTGCGTGGATTTGGGAAAGAGTCTGGGTTTGTTCTGGAAAGTTGGTGCACCCCTTCTCTGTTCTAAACAGGGGAGTCTGAATCGACCCCTACATGGACGACTCGTCACGCATCCCTGAGAATCCAGAGGGTGAGTCTATCCCGTGTTGCCAAATTGAGAAAACAGAAGTGTCCCGTCCCTGCTAAGCCTGGTTATACTATTGCACCTGTCTGGAGCTGCCCTGGGGAGTTCGTGTCTGGATTCCCGTGGATTGTGGTGGACGTGTAGTGTTTGATCCTGTGTGGCTTATTGGCCAGTTTGTACAACACTCTCTCCAGGTGAGAGAGGTGGTTGAAGTTGGAAGAACAGGTTGTTGGACCTGTGAGCAACTCCCTCCAGGTGAGGGAGTGCGCAGAGGAAGGAGAGAACTCCTGGAAGGAACCTTGTAGCTGCCATAGAGCCCGGAGACTTCCGATCCGACCTATTCCTGTAACCCAAGGCAAGGGAGATTAGCAGCCGAAGGACTGTCCAGGTGACAGAGAAGGTGTATACTCCTGGGGTGGAACAGGCATGTGGGGAATAAGGGTCTGTGGGCAGTGAGCGTGGGAGGTTCCTTGGAGAGAATCCCTTCCTTGTGGTTGTGTGTTGTTTTCCCTGTAACCTCAGCCTAGCCTAGGATTCCTTGTCTTGGAGTGGAGCTTAGTCCCAGCTCGGGGGTGACCCACTGCTGAGCTGATGAGCAGTGTGGTCTACGGCTGGGAGGTTCGTGGAAGACCTGCACTTGGTTGGTGGATTCTACCACTGTTAAAAGATAAGTATCTGATTATGTTTTAATCATGTTTTGCAAGACTCTACTGCTTATGTTATCATGATTTCCGCTGTGTATATGAATTAGTATGAAATGCTATTGATTGTTAATTATGGCAGTAACTCATATGAATACTCTGTGTAGAATGTGTTTATTTGTTTAAATGCATGGGATTTATAATACCTGTATGAGTTATGTGCAAAGTGGTGTTATAGTTTTCTTTTAATAGCGTTTAAACCTTGGTAGCCAGAAAAGGTGCGCTACAGCACTAGTCAAAGGAGGAGTGACGCATTAGATTAGAGGTGATGGATGAGTGAAGGGAAGGTTACATAGCTAAGTGGAAGCATAGGTAGAGATGAAGCGAAGGTTAACTAGGAGTGAGTGGAAGTTACGTAGGGGAGAAGTGAGAGTGACGTGGAGTGAGGAAAGCTACGTAAGAGTGGAAGGGAAGTTACGTATGGGATGAGAGAGAGTGTGTGGAGTGAAGAGGAGTGATGTGGGGAAGAGGGCGAGTGATTTAGGGGGAAGGGTGAGTGAGGCGTGAGTTTAAGTGGTAGGTGGGCCATATGAGGGATGTGCTAGGGTTAGGTGAGGAGCCACTTAGGATGGGAGTCGAGTCCCTACATTGAGAACTCCTCCCAAAGGCCATGTCATCCAACTAAGTCGACCCTCTCATTTAGTTGACTCACTTTAGCCTTGAGTTGACTTTTTTTTTTTTTAAATCTAAAACATGTTTCCAGTTTTCCGAAAACTTAGGAAACTTAATTAATTACCCCTTTTCCATATTTTTCTAGTAAAATTGATCTTTTTAGCGATAATAATCGTTTTTTAGCCTCGAAAGATGGGAAATAGGGGTTTACAATGTACATCATGCTCTGGACTAGAAAACGACTGTAAATATGGCATCTGACAATGTTTGATGCCATATTTTTTACATTTATTGACTCGGAATTAATAAATTCCAATTTTGAGGGAATTTAATTAATTCACTAAAAACTTAAAAAAAACTTATCAGACTTAGCCGCAATTTCCAAATAACTCAGACACTATGTTCTAGTATGAGCTTATATACATTATGACACTAGACATTGGATTTCCATGTCGAGACCTGCTTGTCAACACATACTTCGGCTTTGGAGCAAGTCTTTTTTCTGAGTGAAAAAACTTAGAAATTATTTAATCGCTCACTAAGGCAAGCATAAGCTCACTAAAACAAGCAGAAAAAATAATTAATAAGTAAAAAAAACACTCTAGAATATGTGCCCACTCCCAGATCAAGGGTGGTCAATAGCCTTTTACAATATCTCATACTTAGAACATTTATTACAATAGTGAAAATGCGGAAAAAGTGGCCCTTTTAAGGCCTGCTGAATCACTGAACTTTGTATATATGAGCATTGAATGCTCATTTTCCGGCATCTCTTCAGGAAATCCAGCTTGTGCAAACTGGTGGATAACATAGGCTCCATATGGGGACGTGTGCTTGATCCTTTTATAGAAAGGGAGAGCATGCGAGAATCCAGAATCTGTCCCTACATCACAAACATCTCGCCAAAACCAATATTAGCGACACATGTATATGGAGACCAAGTGTAAATTGAAATTGCACAATTATTATACATGTAAATACAAAATGAAAATGAACTTTTATTCGTAAAAAGGAAGAAAGTGAACATAAATAAAAATTAAAATGCAAAGGAAAGGGTTAGAGATACGTTACAGAGGATGCCCCATGGCATCAAGTAACATTATTGACGAAGACTTGAAAATTATTTGTTCACTGGTAGCTTTAACCTTTCCAATGTCCAACTGGGTGAAGTGGAAAATACATAAACCGACCAAGTCATGGACGAAACAAGACCTCAGATGTCTGAATAATCCCTGTCCGAGATGACTCGTTGAAGATCCTTTTCCAAGTTTTATCAACTTGGAGTTTTTCCTGGGAATATACCACCGAAGAAACATTTGTTTTTCTTTATTCAACCAAACTTTGAAGTTTGGTACGCCTTGTAAATTTTTTATGAATCTCTGCATTGAATTGTCATGGTGGAAAGCTAACCACTGCTCATAATGATCTGGAGTTAAAAGACTGAAGCTATCCTCCAATTTCCCATTAGTTGTCATTAAGTCATCTGATGGTTGAGGAATTGGAGCTGGAACTGGAACTAGAACTGGAACTGGAACTAGATTTATCAAGAAATCTGCTTCTCTGTTTATTTCAAGCTCATCACAATTGTCGAAAATTTTCTCTGAAAAGATGGATTCCTCGAGAGGAGGGTGGGGATTTGGATACTTAATCATTTCTAACTCAAAATCCTTTGTTTCCTCGTGCTCAGTTAATGACTCATCTATAGGCTCTTCTGAAATTTCTAAGTGAAACTACTTTTCTTGTTCTTTATGAAACTCTGGCTCTACAGGGTCTGAATACTTGATGCAAGCTTCTGCCTCTGTAAGGCGAGCTTCCATGTCCTTTAACTGCATTGCATGAGCGAATCTCATGGCTTGGATGTCATCTGTAAATTTCTCATCAAAATCTAGTGAAGCATTTGAACTGACTGTCTTTATAACTGGAGGTTCTTTCTCCTTCCATTTTTCCATGAAAGCATTAGTCAACTCTTTGTAATTTCTAACCTGTTTATCCTTAAGTTCTGTAAACCAATCAAGATCATCATCATCAAAAGACAAGATAAACAATTTCATTCCCACATCTTCATATAAGGCATTGCAACACCATTTATTGAAGCAATGTGTAACTCTCTGAACATGACGTTTAGCATTAACCATATCAGTACTTTGAAAACAAGGCAAATTTTCAATTGTTTTTTCTGGAATCAAATGTGGATAACCACTTATTGCAGAAAAATCAATAGGTTTATAAAGATCATCCATTTCTAAACTAGACTTTATTAAAGAAGAAAGGTCTAACAGAGATGGACTGGGACCCAAAATTTATTAAGGATCCTACAAGAAGACAGCTTGGATAACTTCCTCCAAAAACACCTTCGGGTTTAAGGATGAAGCTAAGTAAACTGTGAGTTCCTCTTTGCAGAATACTTTGTCAAATTATTTTG
>ML788894.1:140012-159267 GCA_009831015.1 Picea engelmannii
ATATCAAATTGAAAAGATTATACCTCATATGTTTGCAAGATCCCAAATACTTGTAGATCTTCCCAAAATCCTCCAAAGCGTTTCTTTTTATTATCCAATGGAAGAGGTTGTGACAACTAATTGCCACAAGCCCTTCAAGAACAAAACCAGTGAAGAAGTACAGCAATAATGAGAGAGATAGAGAGAATGGAATGGTGAGAAACTAGTAGCATAACATTGCCATAATGAAAGGTAAGAAATGAAGGAGTGAGAGGTCTCTTAAATAGCTTGAGAAGCCAAGAGACCGCTCTTGGATCTTCAACAAGTGTCAAAGATCCAAGGGAAAACAACTCACAAGAGAAAAACAACCAATGAGATCAAAGGCTTTTAGGGTGGGGGAAAAGGAAAGTGGAAGAAGTGAAGAGGAGAAAGCAAGTAAAGAGGGGGCGAATTGGGCAAGAGGAGACCCACGCATGCTCTAAAAGAGAAGTTCACTCTTTGAAATGTGATGTTTCCCTCTCCACGTGAGACATTCCAAAAAGGAAGAAGGTTAAAGCGTGAGTTGGAAAGGGAGGCCGTGAGTTTTTTAAGTTGGCAAGAGTTGGAGTGTGTTGGCACACTCCTTATAGGCAATCGATTGGTGGAGGAGAGGCCCCACGCCTCAATCAAGAAAGAACCTTCTAATTTGACGTGGGAGAAAGCATGGAAAGAGAGGAAGACGTGAATTAAACGTGATGATGAGTGTGGTGCGTGGAGCATGGGGGACGTGGAGTCCACGTGAGGGAAGAGTTAGAGTGTAGGAGGGACGTGAGTGGAAGAGAAAGGTCCCACGTTCCACTTGAATGCAAGTTCCAAACTTTGACGTGGGAAGGGGGAACGTAAGTTCCTTAAAGCGAAAGTGTGTGGATTGGTGAGGAGTGCGTGAGGTAAGGAAAGGGGGCGTGAGGTTGGAGTGGGGGCGCACCTCATGAGGAGGGGCCCAAAACTATTTTAAAAATGATTTATTAAATCATACATGGGAGAAGGGGACCCATTATTATATTAAAGGGTGAGTTTTCTTATTTAAAAGAAAGGGTACGTAAGCTTCATAAGCTTTATAAGAGGAATTAATTAAAACTTAATTTAAATTAAAAGTGGGTTTAAAAGGTGGGTGAAGGGTGTGGGTAGGTTAGGAAATGGTTAGGTGGGGTATCTCTCACATTATTGCCTTTCACTTCATTTGATTTGGTCCATTATTACAAAAATTACATTTTCCCATGTTCTGGGTTTGGCAATTAAAACCGCCATTTTCCCGAAAAACTTCTAAGTGGACAAACAACCTAGCAAAACTTGTCCGACTGAGTTGAAACTTGGTCCACGGGTGCAGGGGGTCTCATTAGCTTTCTTTTGAGTACAAATACCCCTATATCAAATCCCGGGACCTAAGTTTTACATTAATTACCCAGAATTAATTAATTAATTAATCAATTAATTAATTCGGAACCTTAAAAAAAAACCTAGCTATACTTGACGGAATTCCGCGAAATTTCGTGTGCTGTCTTACATGGTCATTTACAACACTCCTAAACACTAGCTACCTAGGAATAACTTCATTAGAACGTCTTTCGCCACTTTGGAAAAATTATTGGGTGGGAGTGAAAAACTCAAGGGAGATTAACCCGGCTGGTTAGGCCACATTAACCTCCTGAGAATAAAAAACACTCAGCGAAAGGAACTCTCCTAATGAGGAAACCCTAAGGCAACTAACCTAACATGATCCATGTAGACTTATTACAATATTAACCCACGCAGGGGTGCGGTAATCCCGCTTACAAAATTTGTGCTGGAGGCAAAAATTCCTAGTAGAACCAAACTGTCTTCGACATGTTAGCATCTGATGATGCATTACTTCATGGCACATGGAGTTGACCCCCTAGCTGAATAGGCGGTCAACAATGTGCAAGCAACCATTTTTGTTAGAAATATGCATATCATAAAAATTTGTCAATTAATGTTATAGGTCCTTTTTCTGCTCAATTTATGAATATTTGTATCACAATTCTCCAAATTTTAATAATTTCATAATATTCTCCTCTGAACCAGCGTTCCAACGATTGTACTCATGCTCCGATCCAATCTCTAAGTTGAAAGATATGGCTTCTTGAAAAAACCACTTTCACCCCATTTGTGCATTTTCTCCACTAGTGTAATTTTATTGAAATGCCAACTTCGGTCAACTGCGGAAGAAAATATGCCAGGAAGTAGAGAAACTTTTATATGAGGCATAGATAATAATAATGATAAGGAATTCATCACAACTCTCAGATTTGCAATCTGATGAGCCAATCAAAAACTGCAGTAATCTAGAAATAACCATTTTGCCCTTTTTCACTCCTTTTTCCAGACTTGGAATTTTTAGCAAAACTGGCTCTCTCAATTTGTTCCCTTCTGGAAAATTTTCACTAAACCAAAGTTGTTTGTCTGGATGAGTGCATAAAATGTCGATTAAATAAAATTTGATATGGGATCACTTTTCCTCCTCCGAAAATATCAAAAATCTCAAAAAAGTGACCCAGAATAATGGATTTTGGCCTATTTCAGCGTCCCAATTCCAATCCCCTTAGGATTTATTCAGTTCCTTTGCAGGTTATTTCTGTGTTTGCTTTCTGGATTCTCTCCATGAATTTTGGCTTACTCTAGACCTCTGCCAATGATCTGGACCCAAATCTTTAAAAACCACTATTTCACATTTTTTAACAAATCCAAAGCATAAATGGACAAAGACCCTCTCTAGCATTTTTGTAGATCTCTTCGCTACGGACATAACCCATAAGTTTCATCCAAATATGACTTAATCTGCTCCAGTTATGGCCCAAATAAGAAAATGACTCCAGACTTTGTTTTTTGTTTTTATGAAACTACGGAACAGTTTTGCTTATGTGACAATCTGCACTGTTGATCTTGAAATCGAAATTAATCCTAATCATTGATCTGCTTGTCCTATCATCCACCAAGATCGGCAGCTCGGATTCATTCGGAGCCTTTCATCGCAATCAGAGTTCTTCTCCGTCAGAGTCATATTCCACTCCGACAAGCATACTCCAATCATGCATACTTCGACGGATCTGATGGTCCTCGAAGTCGAGATCAATGGCTCAGATTACTTCGGAGTCTCTACTTACAAGGCATTTAAACCCCTAGCCTTCTCATTTTCACACTGGGTATTCAGGTGGGACCCACAAACATCTACGTTTGAGATCACACCTCACCTACATGCCGACCTACGGTTCAGATCTCTCCTCGGAGTCCCTTGTCGTTGGACTCAGTTAACACATCCTCTCTCTAGGCCTCTGACAACCCTCTGTCGACAAACGACTAAGATTACTTCTCAGATATTCGTCGATCTATGATCCAGATTACTTCTCGAGTCTCCCCATCAAAGTGCCTCCACCTCGGGCATCTGAGGCTACTCTGACCATCGAACTCCGACGACCCACCTGTGATGAACGACTGAGATTACTTCTCGGTTATTCGTTGATCTACGATCCTGATCGCTTTCGGAGTCTCCCCATCGGAGTGCCTCCACCTTGGGCATCTGAGGCTACTCCGACCATCGGACTCCGACGAACAACTGAGATTACTTCCTGGCTATTCACCGATCTACGATCCAGATCGCTTCTCGGAGTCTCCCCATCTAAGTGCCTCCACCTCGGACATCTGAGGCTACTCCAACCATCAAACTTCGACGACCCCTCTGCATCCAATGGTCCAGATCACTCTTGTATACACCCCGATAGATCAACGATCCTCGCTACTTCGGAGCATCTCCCATCGGAGTCTCGTTGCAACCCAGATCCAGAATACTCCGATGACCCCATCCTCCGACCGACGGCCAGGATGATCTCGCCACACCGAATCAACGGTCCAGATCGTCTCAACCCCAAAACGTGGGTTTTTCTCCAGGTTAATAGTCCGATCTCTTGATTTTCGATATGATGGACCCCACGACATAAAACTTTACGCCCAGTGCAAGATTTCATAGCTCTCTTCGTTGCACACAAGTAATGTAAGGTTTTGTTTCGTTAATAAACCATTCCATCAAGCATTTCCCATGCATGTGGGATAGAGAAATAACACCCATCGCAGATCAACGATGGAAAACCCACGCAGAGGTCATATCGACGGTCGTTGAGCGATGGCTTTCTTGTCGGGCATAACTGTCACTTCTGTTGCTCTGATCGTGATGGAGGAAATTGCTAGAAGGTTAGGGCGTGGAGAATCAACTTGGATCCGATTTACAGGGGTGAAAGATAGGATTTAAACAACAAAACTCCCCCCCATCTAACGTTGCTCAAAAGCCATTAATTGATTTCACTTCCAGAACTTTTGTCCTGACATGTAGCAGGCCCTTGAAGGCCCAGTGCTGTAAACCAACACCTTTGATACCAATCTGTAACGTACCCAGCCACCCATATGCTGGCCACGCTACTTCAAAACTCACTTTTGAACTGATTTCAAATTTTTGATGACATTTATGATTTAATTAATAAAGAAGCATGAAAGACTCACATGCAATTATCAAGATTCATACTACATCATAAAAGAAATGGAGGATATGCCATGCACAGCAATAATTAGCAAGCAAGCACATTAAAGACACATCTAAGAGATATTAATTAATACACAGCGAAAATAAAAATATACAAGCATAGAAACACATGACAGAGAGAACTTATCTTTAATGAAACGAATCACCAACTAGCTACAGACCAAGGACATTCCACCCAACCGTAGACACTATTGTTCCAAGTCTCAACAACAAAGTCACCCCCGAACCAAGGGTATGAATCCACAAGGATGGTTCCAGGGTGTCACTAAGCTTCCCAAACCAATCAGTACTCAAGCTCTCACAGAATTCTCAACACACAGCAATCCAAAGTACACCAGCTCTCTTCTCTCTAGCCTGAACAACCCAAGAGAATGGACACCCTTCTCTGCCACGCAATCCCTCAGGCTGTCCACCTCCTTCCAAGGCTCCAGTGCATCTAGTCAAGAATCTCCATGTTGGGACTCTCAAGAGTCGCAACTGTGAGCAAAATTTAGCACATGTCCATCCATCTCAAGCATACATGCATCAATTCATGGTTGGAATACACCAATAGTTACTACAGTCTGCAAAACAATGGCTCCTCTCCAACAATTCGTTTTTCCTTCCCCAAGCCACGATCAAGAATGAATGAAGAATAATGATTGAGTAAAAGAGTGAAAAGAAATGTATGAAGAGTGAACCCCCCAAATAGCCCAAAGATGGATTTATATAATTACTTGGAAATCATGAACCACATGGCCTTCCCCAAGAAGCTCATGTAACCACTTCTCTCAATTAAAACAATTATGAGTAAATATAATAAAAACACTTAGCCCCCTCTCTCGTGGAACCATAGCCCCTTATAACTCTTGTCCTTGTCCGTCTAGCAGCCAACGATGTATTTTATTATTAATAATGATCAAAACATTACATTTCCTACGCACGCTGGCCTATTTTAATTGTTTGGGCACTCTGACCTTTCATAAATTAACAACAAAATACATTATTTAATATTGTGAATCAAAACTGGGGTATTACATGTTGGTGAAAAAATGTTTATTTTGTTGGGCTATTGATCACATTTGCGCTAGGGATGCCACTTCATTTTCAGCTGGTATGTCTATTGTTTCTGTTAAAATATTGTAGCTCAGATAAGTGCTTTTGCATTGGCTCAGAGTCGAAGCATGCAAGTCATTCGACAACTTTCTCAGGCTTACTTTATTTTTATAAAGTGACTTTTATCAAAAGCACATTAATTAATAACTAATAAATGTTGGCTTAGCTAAAGTTCATAAAGTAAATTAAAGTGAACTTTAGATTATAGCATGACCGTTGAACTAAGTCGATCTCATTCGTAGATCGAGGTGAAGATTACGAGGTTGAAGATATAATGGTAAAAGAGAAGATTGAGAGGGTAATTCGACTTGGTTGGGAAGAAGATTGAGAGCACTAAAGAGGAGAGGAAAAGAGAACAGCTGGGAGAAAATCGAGTGGCAGCTAGGGCGCATTTCCCAAGGTAGCCAGCACGCAAATCAAGGTAGGGATAAGCACAGGTAACAAACACACAAATCGAGGCAGGCTAGGTGCATTTTTCAAACAGCATAACAGCTCCAGATCTGCATGCAAATCGAGGCAGGGTGGGTGCAATTCCAAGCCTAATTTGCACGCAAATCGGAACAGAGTGCATTGTTGTTTGTGCAAGAATTCCAAGGAAGATTTATGTGGCACGATTTTCTAGATTTTTGAGCTAAGTACGGGTTCATTAATTGCTGTAATAATTTTCCAGATTTCTTCTTTGTGGGTCAAATCAATAAAATCTCTCATTTGTTAGTTTTCCCTTCGGGGTTTTTCCAAGAGTGTTTACCCAAAATTCAGTGTGTCAAATTGTGTGATTGGTTTTCATTTTCCACTGTGCATGTGTTGTTAATAAGTTCAGTGTATCTAGGTATAAATTATTTTTATTGGAATTAGAGATCAAATCTAGGCTTAAGAAAATTAACATGGTATCAAAGCTTCGTCTCTGAAAGAAAACCAAAGACTTTGGCACAGGGATCTGCAGAGATTTGCAGGTTTATTTTCAGCAAAAGGTTGTGAGCTCAGTGTATGAGTTAGGCAGGGAAGATGGCTACTGGTTTGAGATTCGAGGACCGGTTGGAGGAGGAATCAAACTTCAGCCCCTGGAAAGAAAGGATTGCATTGTTGTTAGAGGAAAATGAGCTCTGGGATATTGTTGAGAAAACTCGAACTATTCCTACCAATGCAATGCTTTTGGTTGCTTTTTAACAAGAAGAATGTGAAAGCCAAAAGAATCATCTTAGATGTTGTGAAGGATAATATCATCCCTCATGTGAACGGGAAGAAGAATGACTACGAGATGTGGGAATCCGTGACGAAGCTTTATCAAAGTGGCAACCAAAACAGGGAAATGGTGTTATAAGAGAAGCTTCACAACATGGAGATGTCTAGATATGATACATTTGCATCCTATCTCACTAAAATCACACAAATCCGTGATGAGTTCGTTGTTGTTGGGGAAAAGGTTGAGGATCAAGAATTCGTTAGAACAGCCTTGAAAGGTTTTTCTAAACCATGGGATGCCTTTGTTCGTTGAATTGTTGTTGAGAGAATCTTCTCGAATGGGAAAGATTATGGGATGATTTTATGCAGGAGGAGACGAGATTGGGATCTCACCGTGCAAGACAACAACAAGGTGATAATGAGGAGAATGTTGCTCTTACAGGAAGGGGCAAAGGCAGAGCCAAGAAAAGCTCCATTGGTGAGGCTACCTCAAAGGATGAGAAGAAGAGAGACATGAGCAAAGTCAACTGCTTTGCATGTCACGAGCTAGGGAACTATGCTAGTCGGTGTCCAAAAAAGAAGAAGAAGTCGTAGGCTGCAGCTTCAGCAAAGGTGGATGAGTTTTCCGCCAAGTTTGAGGAGTTCTCTTTAGTGGCTTGCCTCTTCGAGTTCAATATCCACCAATGTGTGGTACATTGATAGTGGTGCTTCCAGTCATATGATAGGAGTACGAGAGTACTTCACAGATCTATCAGAGAGTGATTTAGATCTTGATATCGAGCTTGGTAATGATTCCAAGGTCAAAGCAGTTGGCCAAGGAACAGTCTCGTTTCAGAGGGAGTCTCAGCAGCCGATGAAAGTGAAGGAAGTGTTGTACATTCCATGAATGGCTAAGAACCTAATCTCGGTTTCAGCTATAGTGGATAGAGGGTATGAGATTGCTTTTCTAGATGGAATAATACTCATCCATCCTAGAGGATCCAGTTCCAGGACAATTAAAGTGATTGGGATCGGGCAAGGGAAGCTATACAGGCTCATGTTTCAACCAGCTCAAGCATTGATTCAAAGTAGCAGTTGTAACCTGTGTGAGTTATGGCACAGGAGGATGGCACACTTGCACCATGGGGCTTTTAATGTGTTGAAGGAGATCATGACAGGTTTACCAAAGTTTAGTGTGGAGCATCAAGGTGTGTGCAATGGGTGTGCACTTGGGAAGTATTTTGAAACTGCATTTCTAGGCAGTGACAGCGGGCCCAAAGGGATCTTGGATCTGATACATTCAGATGTGTGTGGACCGATGTCAGTTGTGTCCTTGAGTGGATATCGTTACTATGTTATGTTTATAGATGATTTCTCCAGGAAGACCTGGATCTACTTCATGAAGACCAAGGATGAGGTCTTCAGTCGATTTCAAGAGTTTAAGGCTCTTGTGGAAAATCAGACAGGAAGGAAAATTAAGGTGTCGATATCTGACAATGGGGGTGAGTATACCTCCAATGATTTCAAGAGCTTTTGTACATGGGAAGGAATCAAGAGAGAGTTGACAGTTCCATACAACCCACAGCAGAAGGGGGTTGCAGAAAGAATGAACAAGGCCATCATCAGGGCTGCAAAGGCTATGCTACATGACCAAAATCTACTTATGTTCCTGTGGGCATAGGCATGCAATACAGCAATCTACACACAAAACAGGAGTCCTCATAAGGTGTTGGGGAGAAAGACTCCTAAGGAGGCTTTCACTTGAAGAAAGCCTGAGATTGGGCACTTTCGGATTTTTGGGTGCCTTACATATTCTCATGTCCCTTCAGAGAAGAGGACGACACTAGAGCCCACTACAGAGAAAGGCATACTTGTTGGGTACAGTGAGACTTCAAAGGCTTATCGGATCTATATTCCTGCACTAAGAAAAACAGTTGCGAGGCAAGATGTGAAGTTCGAGGAAGATAGGGCCTTTAGGAGGTCACATGATTTACCTCCAGCAGAGACACAGGAGCAAGAGGCTCCAAAGGTTGCAGAGAAATCTACATCACAAGTTACAGGTCCTCGATCTTCAGATCAGGAAGAGCAGGAGGTTCCTTCCACACAGGAGGCCACTACCACTTCAAGAAAGAAGAAGCTAAGATGGCTTCAACAGACATTGAAAGACCCTCGGAAGAATGTGGAGGCTCCTAAGAAGACTTTCAGGGAGAGCAGGCGATCACAAAAGTATTCCAGTTATATGGCACTCATGTGCAACATTATTGATTCCGAGCCTTCCAGCTTTGAAGAGGCTTCAAAGCGACAGGTGTGGAGGGATGCCATGGTGGATGAGTATTCCTCCATCATGAAGAATGATGTATGGGATATAGTGTCGAGGCCGGAAGGGAAATCTGTGGTCAGTTCAAAGTGGATCTATAAGATCAAGCATGCGGTAGATGGCAGTATGGAGAAATACAAAGCGAGGTTTGTTGCAAGAGGGTTCTCACAGATAGAGGGAGTTGATTATGAGGAGACCTTCGCACCAGTTGCTAGGTACACTTATATTAGGGCAGTCATTTCCATTGCAGTAGAGATGGGGTGGAGGATACATCAGATGGATGTAAAGACCGCATTTCTAAATGGGATCATTGAAGAGGAGGTGTACATCGAGCAGCCTTAGGGATTTGAGATGCATGGGAGAGAGTCCCGTGTATACAGATTGAAGAAAGCATTGTACGGGCTCAAGCAAGCTCCCAGAGCTTGGTATTCAAGGATCGATAGCTACTTGCAGCAGATGGGCTTTATGAAGAGTGAGGCGGACCCCAACCTTTACTACATTCTAGTTGGTGAGGATCCTCTCATTCTTGTTTTATATGTGGATGATCTATTTTTTACTAGGTCAGAGAAGCTCATCGAGGGGTGCAAGCGAGATCTTGCTTCGGAGTTCGAGATGAAGGACAACATGTTGATGCATTAGTTTCTAGGATTGGAGGTGTGGCAGAGGACAGGTCATATTTTTCTAGGACGGGGAAAATATGCAGTGGTTATCTTGAGAAGATTTGAGATGACAGATTGCAGGCCTATGTCTACGCCTATGATAACCAACCTGAAGAAGTTGGATGCTTCTGAGTATGAGTTGGTTGATCCCACCTTGTATAGACAGTTGATTGGTTCTTTGATGTATTTGGTCAACACTAGACCGGATATATATGTTTTGTTGTCAACACCCTTAGTCGATTCATGGTTGAGTCGAGAAGAGTGCATTGGGTGGCAGCAAAACATGTGCTCAGGTACCTTCGAGGTACGATAGATTATGGATTGAGCTATGTTCAGGGGGATGGAGTCAAATTGATGGGTTACATGGACTTGAATTGGGCAGGCAGTGCAGTTGATAGGAAAAGCACCTCAAGGTGTTGCTTCAGCTTGGGATCGACAGTTGTCTCTTAGTTCAGCAGGAAGCAGAAGTCAGTGGCATTGAGCTCTGTAGAGGCAGAGTATATGGCAGCCAATTAGGTGAGTTGTGAGGCCATATGGCTTCACAAGTTACTCATTGGATTATTTGGTCAAAAGTTGTCACTGACCATCATTCACTGTGATAATCAGAGTTGCATTAAACTCTCGGAGAATCCAGTGTTCCATGACAAGTCTTCATCTGGGACTATGTTCAGAGAGGAGCTGTGAAGCTTCAGTACATTTCTATAGATGAGCAGGTTGCGGACATCCTCACAAAAGTCTTGTTAAAGGGGAAGTTTGTGTTCTTCAAAGATAAGTTGGGGGTGGTGCAGAACACCTTCCTCGCTAAGAGAGTGTTAAAATATTGTAGCTCAAACAGGTACTTCTACATTAGCTCAAAGTTGAAGCATGCAAAAGTCATCTGACAACTTTCTTAGGCCTACTTTATTTTTATAAAGTGACTTTTATTAAAAGCATATTACTTATTGTTGGCTTAGCTAAAATTCATAAAGTAAATTAAAGTGAACTTTAGATTATATCGTGACCGTTGATCTAAGTCAATCTCGTCCATAGATCAAGGTGAAGATTACGAGTTTGGAGATATAATGGTAAAAGAGAAGATTGAGAGGGTAATTCGACTTGGTTGGGGAAAAGATTGAGAGCGCTGAAGAGGAGAGGAAAAGAGAACAGCTGGGAGAAAATCGAGTGGCATCTAGGGTGCATTTCCCAAGGCAGCCATCCCATAAATCGAGGCAAGGATAAGCACAGGCAGCCAGCATGGAAATTGAGGCAGGCCGAGTGCATTTTCCAAGCAGCAGAACAGCTTCAGATCTGCACGCAAATTGAGGCAGGCTAGGCAAAATGCCAAGCCTGATATGCACGCAAATCAAGGCAGGGCACATTTCTGTTTGAGCACGGATTCCAAGGCAGATTTATGTGGCACGATGTTCTGGAATTTTTAGCTAAGTACAGGTTTATTAATTGCTGTAATAGTTTTCCAGATTTCTTCTCTGTGGGCTGAATAATAAAATCTCTCATCTGCTGGTTTTCCCTTTGGGGTTTTTCCAGGGGTGTTTACCCAAAATTCAGTGTGTCAAATTGTGTGAATAAGCTCAATGTATTTCTGTTCATAAAAATCAGATTTGGAATTTATCATTTTCCGTGCATGCATCTGGGTATAAATTATTTTTATTATAATTAGAGATCAGATCTGGGCTTAAGAAAATTAACAGTTTCAGGGTTGTTACACCTTTTTTGTGGGCTCTTTTGGGGTATTAGAGAAGGGTTTTGTGAGAGGTGTTCACCCCTCTAAACCCTTGATGTAACCTGAATTTGTTAATGAAGATAAAATGTTGCTGTTCACTCACATTTTTTATGACTGTTGGCTGCACCCTTTTCTTTGATGGTTATATCATATGCTGGTTGATTTTGAGTTGGATATGAAATGGCATTGTTAAGAGCTTTTCACTAGTTGTTTGCATCAATGTGGTTGATTGGAATGGTGATGTTTATAACTTGCTAATTTTCCTTTGCATTCCGAGCTTCTTCGTCAAGTTAGGTTTTGACTCCATTTGCCCAAAGGACAAGGCACTCGGTCTTGCTTGTTTTCTCATCTTTTTACCTAAAGAAAATCAAAATTTCTGACTTGTCAAGTCTGAAAATTGTTATTGGATTTAACGACAGATTTGACAAATCTTGTTACCCCCTTGTGCCAGAGGAGAGCTGGCCTAAAGTGAAGGGAGGTTCTACTAAGAGTCTAAGATGACAATGTGTAGAACTTCCAAGAGTTGCCCTAGGGTTTGTACTTGTAAGATTTCGACTAATCTTATGTGCAGATCCAGCAAGTAACAGTGCCAACCCCTCAAACAGCGTCGTACAGACATTATTTGATCTTGATGGCCAAGAGCTTGAGCTGGACAACATCCATGTTTCAAACGATGCTAATGAGAGACACCCCTTTGGGATTGACTAGTCGAGGAGCTCTTTGAAGCCACCTAGTTGTTGTGCAGTGATTTTAATAATATTGATATGCAGGAAAATAAGGAAGATATGTTACATATTCAAATATTGTTGAGGGAACAAAAGGCCTAGAATTCCCTGAAGGCTAGACTGGCCTCTACGAACTTAACAAATTTTATTTTTATGATTTTACTGAACTATGGTTTACTTAGTCCGGTTTCAAGAATGGCAACAAAAGACTGATGAAGCAATTTGATTAAGACATGCCAGTTGAACAAAACTCCTTTTCCTTTGAATGTAGCGAGAGAATAATTGTCTAGGTCCTAAGAGAGATTACCCTCTCTGACTGTCAACCCATCATATTCTCTATCCCTGGGGAGCTGCAAAAATTAGAGCATATAAAACCAAATTCATGCCCAATGTGTCTCACTTGAAGCAGCCAACCTATATCGAAGACGTCGAGCACGTTTGGAATTTAACATTGCGACCTAGAGGGCCCAAGAGGTGGATATGGATAGCTTGGCAGGACGATGTTATCAGTGGGTCACTACTATTATAAGGGACTATGGGAGTCAGCACGTCAATGTTAGGTGATTGAGACATAAAGGTGTGCTAGAAAAGCTGGAGTAATTGTCTCAACAATTGTATCTTAACCCTTATGGCAAGAAAACACAAGCCAAAGCGAAAAAGATGAGACACTTCTTGAAATTGGAAGAAATATACAAATCTCAATGAGCACAAATACGTGCCAGATTGCACTGGATCAAAGTAGGAGATAGATCAACAAAGGCCTTTTGCAGATCTTTTTGCCACCAAAGAAGTGACAAATAGTATGAAAGCCCTCAAAACTTAAAATGAAATTGTCAATCACTACAAATTAGTTTTTCAGTCTCGAGGTATGACTAAGGAACGCAAAGTAGCCATGCAAACTTGCATCGACGTTATCCATCATAAGCCATCACTAGAACATCAACGTCTATGTGAACAAGTGTTGACTTTGGATGAGTTGACAGCATCTCTAAACGAGATGATTGATGATAAGTCCCCCGACCTAGATGGTTATTCGTATGAAGTTTACAAGGTTACATGGGATTTTTTTGGCCTAACGTGCCTCAAGTGTTCAAGGTGTTAGCTTTTTATAGCTTGGGAGGTACTCCGCATGTTTTGTCTTGTATGCGGAAGTAACCTTGCATTTACACTACTAGACACTTGACTTTGTAATGGGTTTTTATAAAGTTGTAATAAAGTGGTTCTTTTATTAAAGTGACTTTTTATTAAGTGTACCTTCTAATATTAAAGTGACTTTATTTCATAAAGTGCACTTATGTTATAAAGTGAATTTGTACTTTAATATTTTCAGTGATTTATTTTGGAAGGAATGAATCATGTCCCTTGATCATGTAAAGGCAAGATTAGATCTTGGCCTTTGGATTTAAGGATGGGAAGGTGAAAAGACACTTGGAAGGTGAAAGGTCACTTTCGAATTATAAGAGAATGCATTGGGTAGTGTGCAAGACAATGAGAAGAAAAGATTGAGAGATTTCCAAGAGAGCTTTGAGAAGAGGAAAGGGTAGCAAGTTGGGTGTATTTTTCAAGAGAGCTTGGGCACATTTTGCAAGGCAAAACTCTGTTTTGTGAGTGCTGAAAATTATTGTTGTGTGGGAGGTCGTACTGTACGGATCCGTACAGCAGGGAGGAGGGCACCATTTTTGAGGCAGTTTGTGGGCACCGAAATCGAGGTTGTTTTGAGCATTCTTTGATGTAGAAAGGGGTCGTACAAATCAGGTCGTACAGCAAATTGAGGGCACAGATTTCGAGGTGTTTTTTTTCTGGGTGGGTCGTACATCAATACGGACTTGGCACATTTTTCAATGCATAAATTCAGAGGGACAGTTTTGGGTGCTGTAAGTGGTTTCCTCTTGGCTGTAAATGTAATCTTGTTGCTCATATAACTTTCCTGAAGCTAATAAAATCTCTCTCTCTCTTTGGGTTTCCCCACATTGGGGTTTTCCATGGCTAGTTGCCTAAATTTTTTAGTATTACATGGATGTGTAATTGTTGTTCATTCTGTTTATTCCGCTGCAAAAGTTCTTAGTAATGTGTATTTCTACTTGTGATATTTTTTGAATGTGGGTTTATAACTTTATACATATCAGAGTTCATTTAAGACAGTCATCTCAAGGATGCTAAGTGTATGACAGAATTTGTGCATGTTGATTTTGTCATTGAATTTCTACATCATATCAGAGCTTGGGCTTTGAGGTACAGTGAGTAGTGTTATTTTTGGGCAAGTTTTTAAGGGGAGAAACTTGATTGTTTGTTTTCCATTGAACAGTTGACAAGGAGATGGTTGTTTGCATCAAGTATGAGGACCGGTTGGATGGGACTTCCAACTATTTGCAATGGAAAGTCAGGATGTCAGCTATTCTCAGGGAGAACAAAATTTGGAGCTTTGTCAGCACCATAACTGTTGCTCCCACAGCAGACCCTATAGCTTTGGATTTACATGAGGTAAAGGAGGCCAAAGATGAAAGGCTTATTCTGGATGCGGTGAAGGACCACCTTATCCCACACTTGACTGAGAAGAAGACAGCCAAAGAGATGTGGGTTGAACTAAAAAACTTGTACGAGGCGAAGAATGAAAACCGGAAGATGGCCTTGAAGGATAAACTGCATGATACTAAGATGGGTAAGGGGGAGAGTGTGTCTTCTTATCTTACCAGGGTAGCTCAAGTGAAAGATGAGCTGGCTGCAGTTGGGGAGGTCATTTTGGATTCAGAGTTGGTGAGGATAGCCCTGAAAGGCTTCACCAAGGAATGGGAAGTCTTCGCGAAGTGTGTGGTGGGTCATGAGTATCTTCCAGATTGGAGCAGACTGTGGGATGATTTCACTCAGGAGAAGATCCGAGAAGGATCTCATAGCAGTGGACAAAAGCGAGATGGAGTTGATGAAGAGAATGTTGCTCTTGCTGCAAAGGGCAAGGGAAAGAAGAAAGGAAATTCCGGGAGGGGCTTGAGTAAAGTCAGATGTTACTGTTGTAACCAGTTGGGGCACCTTGCTTCTCAGTGTCCTGAGAAGAAGAAGAAGAAGGAACAGGAGGGGCCTGTTATAGCTGCTACAGCAGCTATGGAGGACTTTACATCCAAGTTTGATATGGAATTTTCTTTGGTTACTCTAGTATCCAGTATCGACAGTGGTGGATTTGGGAGTGATAACAGGTGGATTGTTGACAGTGGAGCCTCTTGTCACATGACGGGAATCTAGCAAGTATTCCTTATTATCACAGAAACAGGTCATTACCGACTGGTGGAGAGTTAAGGAGGTATGGCATGAATTGTACGTGGAGTTGGAAGGGTTAGATTCCAACTCGAGCATGGAGGACTCCTGGAGGTTGATGGAGTTTTGTTTGTTCCAGGGTTGAGGGTTAACCTGCTCTCGATCTCAGCCTTGGAAGATGTTGGATATTATACATTGTTCAAGAGGGGACATGTATTTATCTATAGGGAGGGAGTGGATCCGGTTGAACCACAATTGATTGGTGATCGGATGGATAGGTTGTACATGTTGCGAGGGCAACCTTCAGGTTATGATTTAGCGTCGGATGAAGAGCAGTAGGCTCCAGAGACTGCGGTGGGCCCAAGGATTCAGTCTTGCATTCCGAGGGAAGAGAGGGAGTCTCTTCTGAGCACCGACAGGAGGCTCAGCTAGTGTGATCGAACAGAAACTCAAGGTGGAGTGGATTCTCCTAGGAGATTAGGGTTCAGGGTAGTTGTCAGAAGGATGTCTTATGGTTCCAGTTCTGTGCAGGTGTTGAGGTTGGCTCCAGGTTCAAAGGGAGCTCCTATTGCGAACAGTGTGATGGGACCGGATGATGGTGATGGCAGTGAGTACATCCCTTGCTAGCTTGGCAGGTACTCCGCATGTTTTGTCTTGTATGTGGAAGTAACCTTGCATTTACACTACTAGGCACTTCACTTTGTAATGGGTTTTTATAAAGTTGTAATAAAGTGGTTCTTTTATTAAAGTGACTTTTTATTAAGAGTACCTTCTAATATTAAAGTGACTTTATTTCATAAAGTGCGCTTATGTTATAAAGTGAATTTGTACTTTAATATTTTAAATGATTTATTTTGGAGGGAATGAATCATGTGAAGATTTTCAAGGTCCTAACATGCTGCCAACTAGGTCTGTCTTTGCCTCAAGTTGGCTCTAAGTTTCAACTGTCAAACAAGGGTTTGTTGTTGTTTTATAACAACAAACTATTAAGTAACTTCTTTGTTGTTTTGTTACAGTTACATAGGCCATTAAGGTGCTCTAGCATGTAGTTTTGTCACAAGATGTTAGCACATGCATACCATAAACTATATAACACACCTAGAGATCTTTTAGAGCTGAAATAATGATGTTCTAAACACTAGCATACATGAAAATGAACACAGGTATTTTTGGTCAACATGACCTTGGATAAAACCCCCTCAAGGAAAACCAGTTTGGAATCTGAGTGTATAAATGTGGAGAAAAGAAGGTGGAATACAACAAGTACAATAAACAGATGAACCTAATACAATAGCAGCTTGAACCAAGCTGAAACACAAGTCCAAATGAAGAAGATGCACCCTAGGATGGTGCGCCCTCCTCACAAGTTGTCAAAACCACTGAACTGAAGCTCTCTGCCAACTGGAAGCTCTGATAGAGAAACCCTCCCACAGTACTTTGAACTTGTGTTGTAGCTCTCCATTGAAACTGTCCTCAAGGCAAACTAACCTCTGCAAGTCCTCCCTGCTAGTTGTGCGCCCTCCTCCTAGCAAAAACTAGCTCCACAAATAAATGAAGGACTAAGCTTGTTGGCTACCACCATGAATGTGGGCGCCCAAGCTTTCCTCACTCAATGCATCCAACCTCATCCTCATGCTCCTCTCCCAACTCTCTTTGTGAACATAACAAGGAATAATGAGCTCTCATTTGCCCTTGCGCCCTCCTTAAGGAAGCATAAGGAAACCTAAAATATGAGTGGATGAGATCATCTCATCTCATTCCTAATCAATGGTTGAGATCATCTCAAAAGAATCTCAACTCAAAACCCACTTTACTTAAGATAGTTTCACTTTATGTCCCTCAATTCACCCACGAAGTGAATTAATTGTCATTTTAGGCTAAAATGACCAAATTTCACTTTTGACTTAAATCTCCTAAGTCAAAGTGAAATTAGACATAAGGTACATGGTGCATGGTACAAAGTACTTCCCACATGTGTTTAGAAGTTCACAAACACAAGGGGACCACTTTCCAAGGTACCCAAATCTCAACATTCCCTCTTACCGAGGAAAGTGTCCTTCACCACCAATATCATCCCTATAGTGGACATGGTTGCCTATTGGCAAATACTCGATGACTATGGTTGTACCCTGATCAATGAAAATAGTCTTTGACACAGATCTGCTCAATCTGCGTGATCTATAGATGGAAGTGTCTCTCCACCTATCCAATATCAACTAGATCTTGGTATCAAACCAAAGATCTACACCTTGGTCTCCCACCAAGGATTTCTACCTCCTGGCATCTCGCCAACGGTCACTACTCTTGGCATCTCACCGAGAGTCACTCTCTTGGCATCTCACCAAGAGTCTCCCCCTCTTTGTATCTCACCAGGAGCACCTGGATCTCGGCATCTCACCAAGATCCTCAACTTGGCCTCTCGCCAAGTAGCTTCCACCTGAAGTGGAACCAAAATCTGACATGCCCATCTCCGTAGCCAAGTAAGGCTCAAGCCTCCGTGGTGCCCTGCCGCTCCTCCTCATCAATCTTTGATGCTCTGATACCATGAAGATTTTCCAGGTCCTAACAAGTTGCCACTAAACTCTGTCAATGGTTGTCCACAAAATCTGCCCAAAAGATGTCTAAAACAGTCCACCAAGATGTTGTCCAAAACTCAGCAAAAATCAACCACCAAGCTCTGATACCATGAAGATTTTCCAGGTCCTAACAGGCTGCCAACTAGGTCTGTCTTTGACCTCAAGTTGTCTCTAAGTTTCAACTGTCAAAAAAGAGTTTGTTGTTGTTTTATAACAGCAAATTGTTCAGTAACTTCTTTGTTGTTTTGTTACGGTTACATAGGCCATTAAGGTTCTCTAGCATGTAGTTTTGTCACAAGATGTTAGCACATGCATACCATAAGCTATATAACACACCTAGAGATCTTTTAGAGCTGAAATAATGTTGTTCTAAACACTAGCATACATGAAAAAAAACACAGGTATTTTTGGTCAACATGACCCTGGATAAAACCCCCCTGGGAAAACCAGTCTAGAATCTGAGTGTATAAATGTGGAGAAAAGAAGGTGGAATACAACAAGTACAATAAATAGATGAACCTGATACAATAGCAACTTGAACCAAGCTGAAACACAAGTCCAAATGAAGAAGATGCACCCTAGGATGGTGCGCCCTCCTCACAAGTTGCCAAAACCACTTAACTGAAGCTCTCTGCCAACTAGAAGCTCTGATGGAGAAACCCTCCCATAGTACTCTGAATCTGTGTTTTAGCTCTCCACTAAAACTGTCCTCAAGGCAAACTAACCTCTGCAAGTCCTCCCTGCTAGTTGTGCGCCCTCCTCCTAGCAAGAACTAGCTCCACAAATAAATGAAGGACTAAGCTTGTTGGCTACCACCATGAATGTGGCCGCCCAAGCTTTTCTCACTCAATGCATCCAACCTCATCCTCATGCTCCTCTCCCAACTCTCTTGGTGAACATAACAAGTTTAAAGATCTCTCCTTTGCCCTTGCGCCCTCCTTAAGGAAGCATAAGGAAACCTAAAATATGAGTGGATGAGATCATCTCATCTCATCCCTAATCAATGGTTGAGATCATCTCAAAAGAATCTCAACTCAAAACCCACTTTACTTAAGTTTCCATAGTTTCACTTTATGTCTCTCAATTCACCCACAAAGTGAATTAATTGTCATTTTAGGCTAAAATGACCAAATTTCACTTTTGACTTAAATCTCTTAAGTCAAAGTGAAATTAGACATAAGGTACATGG
>ML788894.1:159367-169737 GCA_009831015.1 Picea engelmannii
ACTCAACGGCCAAGCCACCACAGCAGTAACCTCAAGGGGCTACACTACAGCAATATCTAAAAAGGCCGCACCAAGGATTAGTCAAAGGGGCCACACCACACAACCAATACTCCAGCAGGAGGAGGGCCATAGCACACACAACAGTCCACAAGAGAAACCGCAGCAACCAGGCCTCAAGGGGAGACGCACCACACCACAGTCCTCAAAGGAGCCGCAGCAACCAGCCCTCAAGTAAGCTGCACCATACTAACAGTCCTCAAAGGAGCCGCAGCAACCAGCTCTCAAGGGGAGCTTCACCATACAAACAGTCCTCAAAGGAGCCGCAGCAACCAGCTCTCAAGGGGAGCTTCACCATACTAACAGTCCTCAAAGGAGCCGCAAGGGAATAGAGGAGAGGGGCCAAGCCACCACACAAAAATCAGCAACAGTTACCACAAAGGAGGCCGCAACAAATCTTCAGAAAAAGCTCCAACAGCAGATACAAAGGAGCGTCGCAGCAACAGAGAGGATCCGCTCACCTTCAAGCTCAAGAGCATAAAAGAAAAGTGTGTTGAAATGAGGAGGGTAGATCTCTTTTTATACTTTAGGCTAGGGGTTAGAAACCTAGGGATTAGGCTAAGGGTTAGGGTAAAGGTGATAATTAAAAATTAACATATTCAATTAATATTTAAATATGTTATAAATTAAACATTTAATTACTAACCCCTAAAGCCAATTAACCAAAAAAAACCCTAATAAACACAAGCAAGGGTGAAGAGGGTTTTGGCAAGGGTGACTAGGTGACTAGGTGGCAATACTTGTCCATTCATTCTCAAAGTGACCCTATTTGATTTTATCATCACTGCATATGGGATACATCCCTCATGTGGGCATGTCCCCCTTCAGGGAGGGTCATACACCAACAAGATACCTGATCAAGGATCAGGTTTCCCCAGAACATTTCTGGGGTCTTATCCACCGAGGTCCAAGACCAAGGATCAACCCATGCCCCAGGCATGGGTACCCTGGACCATGTCCAAGGGCCCTAGACATATCTAGGGGCTTTAACTGCTTGGTCCCAGACCAAGAACCCCAGTCATGTACTGGGAGCCCTCTCAGGGGTCTTTACTGCTTGGTCCCAGACCAAGAACCCCAGTCATCTACTAGGGGCCCTCTCAAGGGTCTTATCCACCAAGGTACAAGACCAAGGATCAACCCATGCCCTGGGCATGGGTACCCTGGACACTTCCAGGGGCCCTAGACATATCTAGGGGCTTTTAACTGCTTGGATCTGGACCAAGAACCCTAGTCATATACTGGGGGCCCTTACAAGGGTCTTTTGCCATGGCACTGACTGTTTGGTCCCAGACCAAATCCCCAGGAGTGCACTGGGGGCCCTAGATCTCAGCTAGGGTCTTTGCCATCCTCCCGGAGAATGGCTCTTGCAGCTGCTTTAAATTTAACAATTCTAAACAACATCCTGG
Source organism: Picea engelmannii (assembly GCA_009831015.1). Taxonomy (NCBI): domain Eukaryota; kingdom Viridiplantae; phylum Streptophyta; class Pinopsida; order Pinales; family Pinaceae; genus Picea; species Picea engelmannii. The sequence goes on from ML788894.1 coordinate 160,831, forward strand.
TCAAGGAAGAGATGGAATGGACCAAATACCTAGGTCCAAAAGCCACGCTCATCAAAATCAATTCCAAGAATGATTATGACATGATAGAATCACCTTTCATTATCAACATGTTTAAAGCCATTGATTTTGGCTCTTCATCAAAGCTATGGAGACCCTTTTCATCCATGTCACAACCTATCTATCCATTAACTAGGCAAGATCCGAGGAAATTGCCCTCTTGATATCAATCAAGCAAAGTTACCAGCTAGCACCAGCCCTGTATGCAATGGCAGTAAAAACATTGGGGTATCTTCTTCAGAGTAGAATGGCCCAAGAGGTTATCAATGGCATCCCTCCGTTAGGACCTGAGGATGGCCATCTTGTTAACGGGCATTGGGTACTTTACCCTAGAGCTGGAAAACTGAATCTTTGGACAACACACTGGGGAAAGCCTACCTTCATAATATTCTGTTGAATACAGGTAACGGTTTTTATCTGGTTCTAAGTCATTGTAAAGGGCCAAGGACTGATAGTCAGGCCAAAGTTTTGATAGTTTCAAATCAATATATGTCAAACAGTATTTGAGATATCAAGCCGCATGCAAGCTCCTATACTAGTAATGAGCTAACCTATTTTATGAAGTCAAAGAGAGGACCCAATTATGAATATGAGGCCCTGTCGTGTTGATCTAGATGTAACACTGTACATATTGTATTAACAAAAATCTTCCCCTTTACCTACCACCAAAAGAATTGAACCATTGTACTGCTTGGAAAATATCAATCAAAGCAAAACAGTGCAGATTCCCACAGCGTGGCATACTTGCAAAATGAAGCTGAGCAAGCAGACTATGGGGTTAAAACAGGGGCAGTGTATCTCAATCCGACCTCGACCTTTAAAATTTAACGTATATTAACCAGGTTATGTTGCCCATTGCTAACTCCCTATCAGAATTAACCATGTTTTTTAACCCAAAAAAAATGCTTCCATTTTTAATTAATGAATAATAATAATCTAGTTTTAAGTGAACGCCTAGCCAGACATCAAATTGATATACAAGACACCCTTATTTATGGGCAAGGAACTCCCTCCGTGCAGTGATTTGACTGTTTCACAGATGGAGGTGTACATACCCTAGCCTCCTCCAAATTCAAACCTGTGACCTCCAAGGAGGGAACACATGTTCTGGGAACACATGTTCTTAACCAAGGGCATTTGAAAATAAGGTGGTGTGTTAGTGAAATTTGGGTGTTGTTATAGTTCCCACCAAGCTCCAGTGACATGTTGTACTCTTGCTTGTTGACCGGAAGCATCTAGGAAAAAAAAAAACAGATGCAAACTGTCCAACTAAATGCCACTAAATCCAAAATAAAATTCCCCGGGTCAAGGGTGGAGCGTTAACCATGGTTACCATAGATTATGTCCAGTAGTGTCACACTCCCGTATGCTTGGGGGCCTACATATAAACTGGAGCATCCCATGAAGCTTACGAATTTAGCTGCCAAACGAACACTCTTAGGGCTGTTCCACGTAGGCATGTTATGAGAGCTTTGCACTGCAGTCTGTTAAAAGGTCTGTTCTGGGGATATTTTATCGAAATTCCTCAGATTATGCATGCTTTCAAGAGTACTCCTTGTGCATGGTAAATATGCATTTTATCGAAATTCACTAAATTTAAGTATGCATTTTAATGTATAGTATCAAGTACGTTTTACTCCAAAAGAATCCATTCACAATCGAGTTGCAGTCGAAATGAATTAAACAAGGAATCTTAATATTACTAAAAGCACAAGCATGCTAAATTGCAGCTGAATTTACGTGAATTTAAAAACTTACAGCTGCCATCACTAGACTAGAAAATGCAGCAATTAATACGATCTTATCGGGAGCTATAAGCGTCCATATCCGCCGCAGTGCAGTTATTAAAGTGACGCCCCGGTTCTCATCTTCAACGGCGTCCCCTACTTTCCACCAGCTTCCACCTGGTAAAAATGACAGAACTACGGTGAATTCCCTGCTCAATTGCTGGAAAAACCCGCTCGTAAAGTCTTCTTGAAGAACTCCATTGCCTCCGTCGGATTCGAGAGCTGCGATTTCGCCGTTGATTCCCGCTCCGGCAGAAGCCCGGGCGACACCGAAATTAGGGTTATTCGACAGAATCGGTTTTCTGCGAAAGGAGGAGCTCGAATGCTTGAGTAAATCGTTTGGCAATGGAAGCCTTGCGCTGGGGGAGATTAGTAACGAGAAGCGGACAGATCGGCCTTGCCTTCCATAGCAGATCTTCAATGGTAAAGATCGCCATGAAAACAATCCCGCGTGAATTGTTTCCATGGATATGGATTACCTGTGAACAGTGGGTTTTTCAGGGGAATAAGAGGAGGGGATGGGTGTGTGGGGCGAGCTGCTGAATCGATCTCATGACCAGTGACTTTTGAGTTCGTATTAGACCGGGAAAAGTTTTTCAGTTTATCTTGTACCATTTGTTGATGCCCAGGCCGGCCTCAAATAAGTGAATGTGTGTCACATGGGAAAATGGAGATGTGTTGAATGTGTTCTCACGGGCTATTGTCATGCAAATAGTACAGCTTCGATTCTTCGCGGATGTGGATTCTTTGTGTGTGAGGGACGTTCTTTCTTGTCTTAACATATCTTGTATTAATTATCCATATCCTGTTTAAAGTAAAAATGTGTATTTTTATAATTTATAATATTTTTTTTTAAATAAACTTATGGTTCACCAATAAAGATGGTAGATTGTCAAAGTTTAATTTCCCCAATACACAAATAGGTTCCTATTTAAAGTAAAAATGTGTTTTTTATAATTTATAATATGTTTTAAATAAACTCATGGTTCTAAAGATTTGTAGAATGTAAAAGTTTAATTTTCCCAATACACAAATAAGTTCATATTTAAAGGAAAAATGTGTTTTTTTATGATTTATAATATTTTTTAAATAAACTTATGGTTCACCAATAAATATGGTAGAATGTCAAAGTTTAATTTACTTAGTACACAAATAAGTGGGTGGTTGATATTAAGGGAAAATGTTAAACTTCTTTGAAACAAGAATGAGTAGTTAAGGTTATATGTTTTTGGCCACATAATATCTTTGTGCAAGAATTTTTAAGACATAAATAAATGGTTTGGTTAGGTCCAAGTGTAGGTAAATAATAAAAATGTTTGATTCCTAAGATATAAGTGGTTGGGCCTATATTTATAAGCAATAAAAAATGACGTAAGAAAAATGTGTTTAAAATGAAAGCTTGGATGTTGTCCATTGAGGTGGTAAGTTGAAAATATCAAGGATGATTCTCATTTCCCTTGTGATGTGGTGGAGGACATTGAAATGGTATATAAGATGTTGTACACACTAAAGACTATTTTAATAAGTGGAGGAGAAAGGCCCCTGGAGTTTCTTAGCAGAGTGCCAACATACAATGGTCGGTCCCTCTCGAGCAAAGGTAATTTAAGTAACACATGATTAATGAGCTCCCATTGCACTTCAACATAAACAAATGAATGATACTTTGTCAAGTTATAGAAGACCTCAAAATGTTACTCGCAATCAACCAGCATCATCATACAATGCAGTGAATAAAATATAGAGGATCCTAGCAGCAATATCTTTGTATAAAATATTGGAAATACAACTACACAAGAATCTAAAAAACATCAAAGGAAGGAAGAAAATAAAAATAATATACAAATAGTTGTTGTGGTAATCAATTCACCTTCATTGATTGATATTTTGATTAGGAATTTATCAAATGTCCTTGAGAAAGTTCATGCATTTTTATTTCCCTCAAATTGGATTAATTTTGTGTTCACAATTGCATGGCTAACACTGATTTTGCTAACACTAGCATGCCTTGTTCAATGATTTGTGTGTTGGGGCTTTAATGTACAAGACATTATGATAGTACACAAAGTGTATTCAAAATCAACTTTCATCCTATCTTTATATTTTTGTCAAAATTATGTTTCTACCACAATTCTGCATAGTGTTTACCATTGTTGTGGTGGACTTCTCCCTATTAACACCTATAATTTGTTTCCATGTGACAAACATTGTTGATTTCATAATGCATCAGCTTTTGGTCTACATGGTATAGAAACAACTGGAAATAAAAATGGAACTTTGATAAAAATTGCAAAATTCATTAGTTAAACTAGCTAAAGTCACGTCATTGTGCTAAAACTCATGCGGAGTAAGAAAGTCTTTGAGGATAGAACCCCCAAGGAGAAGAGGTTTGGAGCCATTTTCTAAACATAAAATGTAACCCTTGTTGTAATATTTTTTTGGTTGCAAATGTGAATCTCCTTTATTTCCCTACTTGTATCAAATCCAATTTGTTCACATGCATTTGCTTCATTAAATCTTGAATAGATTATGGTTTTTATCATATTGAGTAAGCTATGTCTAGGGCTTATCCTTTCTAAAGTAATTTTTTCCTAGTTGTGTTGTGTGTACGTTTGTTTGGAGCTCATTATCTTTGTCATTGCTTCTTCATTACAACCATCAAGATGAAGACCTTCCAAAGAGTGCCCCGCATGTGTGTCTCTTCTCTTTCCTCTAGACCTTATTTTCATTTGATTAGTTGCTTGAATGCTTGGAAAAACAAAACAACCCCTTTATTTGTCTACATTAATCCAACCCATTGTCATGGGAGGGTTCAATCCCATTGCACACAATTCTCTCGTCGATAAAATGGTGACTCCACTAGGGAAGAGTTCCTCAAACTCTTGTTTAATTGGGTCCAGGTCTTTCTTTCAATCCTCTACTCTCTATTTTCTATTAGTAGCCTCTATATGCACGAAGATTTGCATCAAAACACTATGTTGGTTACACTCCCTTTCTATTTTTAAATTTTTTTTGTAGTTTTCTTCACTAGAGCAACTCTTGACATTTGATAAGAAATTGTGTATCTATTCTGAAGAGAACTTGCACAATTGTACAAGGAACCTTGCGGGTCTAGAACGTGGACCTATGTGCCTTTGCTTGCCCCCTACAAGCACAATTGTGTTTTCTTCTCTCCATTTTCAACGCAATTTCACCATTGATGGTTTCTCATGTAGTTTCTATTGCAAGGAAGAAAATCAAAATAACATGCAACAGTTGTTGTGGTGAGCAATTGACCTTCATTGGTAGGTTTTTCTAATAGGATATCTAGAATTTTCTTTATTTCTAACACCCTCAAGGTGGATTAATTGTTTAATCATAATTGCATGGTTGATCTCAGTGTTACTAATAATAGCATCCCTGACTCAGTGACGTGTGCATTGAGGATTTAGTGTATACAACATTTAGAAGTTGCATAAAGTGTATTCATAATCAACTCTCATCATATCCCCACAATAGGATTGATCAATGATTTTTGTGCCAAAAAATAAATTTGTGTCGTAAACTTACATGGTCTCTATCCTTGTTGTAGTGGATTTGCCTTATGTTAACACCCAAAATTTGTACTCAAGTGACAAACTATGTTGACTTCAGAACACGTCCTATTTTTCTCTACGTAATATGTCAAACTAGAAATATCCCTGGAAGTTTGGTCAAATTGCAAAATTACCTAGTTAAATTATCTTATGCAACTTTCTCTAGTCAAAGATGTGTAGTTGTGCTGAAACGGGATAAAACCCCCATGATTATTTTGACATGGTCAAACTTAATCAATGAGCACATCATCTTTGATACAATCAAATTTGATCAAAGAGGTCACGCCTAAAGAATGAATATTTCAATTTTTTTACAAAAGTTAAACCAGGGAGCCCATTTGCAATGTACCTAGGGAGGATAATATGCGACACCTAGGGAGGTACCCAAGGGGATAATGAATGTAATGTGGCCATAATCATGGAATAAGCCCACTTGGTATTTTATGGGTAATACATATGACCACTATATAGTTAAGAGGTAATAATGTAATAATAAGGGCTAGTTGGCATCGACCCTGAGAATATTCATGAGAAAGTATAAATATACATGAGTATCATTGTATTGGATGTGTTGGATGTATTGTTTGTAGCAATATATGGGACACTTGGGGAGGTACCCAAGGGGATAATGAATGTAATGTGGTCATGATTATGAAATAGGCTCACTTGGTAGTTGATGGGTGATAAATAGGCCCACTTGATAGTTAAGGGGAAATAATATAATAATAAGGGGTAGTTGGCATAGATCACTAGGAATACTCATGAGAAAATATGGAAGTCCACTTGGTAGTTGATGGGTAATAAATAGGTCCACTATATAGTTAAGAGGAAATAATATAATAATAATGGGTGGTTGGCATAGACACCTAGGAATGGTCATGAAAAAGTATAAATACACATGAGTATTCCTAGGGGTCTATGCCAACTACCCCTTATTATTATATTATTTTCTCTTAACTATCTAGTGGGACTATTTATTGTCTATCAACTACCAAGTGGGCCTATTCCATGATTATGGACACATTACACCCATTATCCCCTTGGGTACCTCCCTAGGTACACTACACCATTCATCTACAAAAAGGGCATCTTCTACACATTATTGAATATATTTGGCTAAACTTATGATAATGGATCTTTTGAACAAATATTTTGGTTAATCATAGAGTTATGATGTTGGATTTTTTCTTCTCGTGTTAGATTTTCATATTCCACTTGACGTTGTCTCGATGTTTGTGTGGATATTGAGAAAGGAGCTCTTTAAGATATTGGATGAGATTTTGGATTAACGAAATTTTTGAAGAAAGAAGCTTGGGGATAAAAGGTTTGGAGTTTTTATTTCCATGTGGAATGTAACTCTCATTCTGATACTTTCTTCTTGCTAATGGAAATCTCCTTTTTTTCCCTATATACTCGTGTTTATTCAATTGTCCACTTGCATTTGCTTCATCAAACCGTAAGTAGATTAGGGTTTCTAGCATATCAAGTAAACTTGATCCAAGGTTTATCATTTGTAGGATAGAGTAGGGTTTTCATGGTTGTATTATGTGCGAGTTCATTTGGAGCTCGTTGTCCACCTTATCTTATTCCTCTAACTCGAGCATCAAGATTGAAGACCTTCCAAGGAGCTTCCCATGGAGATGTCTCTTTTTCCTTTAGACCTTACTTTCATTTGATTGTTGGCTTAGCAAAGTAAACAACTTTTATATTTTGTATGCATTGGTGAGACAACCCACTATTCTAAAGAGTTCAGTTCCACTACACACAATTGCCCTCTCAACGCCCCCTACTTATGGCATGATCAAGTGTAGACAATGGTCTTATGGAATCGATGGATTCATGAAAAATGATGTAATCCACGTGATGGTCCCATATAAGGATGTTATGTTGAGGGTTCTCAAAGAAGAGAAATGAGACATCCATGTACAACTCATAATTATACAACAATCAGTGTATTATGTCTTCATGATGGATTTGTGACTGGGGCCCTATTACCCCCCAATATAGGGGTAACCAAGGAGATCATGTCTCGAGGCCCACAGGTTATAGACATGGAGTGTCGAGAATCAGATTGACCAGCAAAGCCCCACCAGAGCCCATGAGGTCCCTCCTATTCATATTGATCACCACTCATCACCAACAACAGAGCAACATCCACTGCATTGGTTTGGATCCCAAAAGACAATAGGTCTTGCTTCATGATGTAACAAGCTTGGTCTCATGGTAAGTGTCACTTTAATATCTAAAGCATTTGAGCATGTTGCAAAGAGTCCTTTCTTGATTATGGAATGTTTTCTTATAAATTATACCTTTTTCCTAATTTCACCTCGGTGGTTGTCATTGTATCCTAGTAAGTTGTTCACCCTTGAGGAAAGGGTTGCTACATGGAGGACCATTCCCATTCATACTTTCCACTTTCCACACTTCTTCCCCTTTGTTTCCTCATCTTTTGGGTTTTCGGGTTCATTGACATGAAGAAGGGATTGTACCTCATTTCATGGGAATAAGGGGCTAAAGGCCCATAGGTGTTGTAGCTGGAAAAAGATACAATCCAATCATTATCCTTCCATATGCTCACCCTAAGGTCCTAAGAGCAATAAAGTTCTTCTCCATAAAAATCAAGGACCTTCTAAACACATAATTAATGAATGTCCCTCTTGTTGAGGAAAATCATTTTGCAGTGTCTCTTACTTTCCATTGCATATGGCACTCTGTGTGTTTCTAGCTTCAAGTGGCATTGTGGTAGTCCTTACTTTCCATTGCACATAGTACTCAATGTTCAGACCATGATAAATTAAATGGCAAGGACTTGGAAAAAGGTTGCATTACAACTCAAGGTGCAACACACCCTCCACAAAGGCACCCATAAATGAGACAATACGAACCCTTGTATGTCAAGAACCGCATGCCTATAAGTTTTTCCCCAACCCACCTCATACTCACTACATGACTTAGATGGGGTCTTCTTGGGAAACACTCCTTGACTTGGGGATTGGCCTACCCAATAGGGCACCTTGACACCCCTCTTGTACATAAATTTGGCAAAGTTTATAAGGTCTTTGAGCATTTGTTTAATTTGAAAAGGGGGGTTTGATGCACATGTTTGGGTGGTTCTCTTATTAGATGTGGCTTACTTGGCATGATTCATATGACTTGTGGACCCTTGGAGGGCGTACTTGTTTGTCTTTGTAGGACCTTGTGTTACCCACAATTTTGGCCGTCATGATGATGTATTGATGATGGTGTATTTCGGGCTCTTCATTAGAACTTTTTCCTGAGAAAAGTTACCTTCATCTCTTTCCAAAAATCACATTTTTGAGGACTGTTCGCAGGCTGATAGTATATTTTCCTGCGAGAATGCATGATTCTCGTAGGCTGCCTTAAGCCAGGGTGCGAGAAGTTCGCACTGTGTTGTATTGCTAGGGTGCGAACTCTTTCTAAAGAAGGGAAAAAGATGAATTCTCGAAGCTTCTAGAAGGGAATCTTCTAGA
>ML788894.1:171977-189034 GCA_009831015.1 Picea engelmannii
CCCGCCCCTTCTCGTCTCGTTGTTGCGACGTTGGATTTCATCACCAACTAGTGGCTTCGAAATTAGAAGGTTTTGTTTGCTTGGTGTTTGCTTCCTAGATTTTGTTTACTAGCGCGTGTTGTTTGTTTCTCGAAGTTGACCATAGGAGTTTCTTCGCGGCTTGTCATTCGTTTACAATAGCTCCCCCGCGTCGTTCCCGTAGAATGTAGGGTTTATCTCCAGAACATCTGGACATTTCATAACCCTTGCCTACAGCTACACCTGAGGGCTCTCCTCAGCAGAGTGACGTCCCAGACATTTCTACACCACCTCCACAGGTAGAATGCACTGACTCTTTAGAACCTTTTTGAATTACCAATACTCAAGAGGACTTTCGAATTCGCCGTGGTGAACGACCCTTTGTGCAATCAAATTCTTCCAGAGATTTAGTTGTTACCTCTTTTGGATCACCCGTTAGGCCTCTTCCCAGTATAGAAGGCCAAGATCCTTTTTGGTCTGCAGGTGATTTTTGTAGGGCCCTTTTTGGTCCTGATTCACCTGTGGTCTCCGAAATCAACCCTCCGGTGTTTTCTGAGACAAAGACTATATCGGTGAATACCACTTATCACTTTACTCTCCCTGCTGAGATGGCCCATCTCACAAACACTACGAGTGTCCCAACCGGATTCACTACAACTGGTCTTCCTCCTATAAACACTCAGCGAACGCCCAATGTTATTCCAACACTACCCCCCGGATACCATGCGTTGAATGCTTATGTTCCAACACCTCTGCAAACCCCATCTGGTACTCCCGGTGGTCCTTATGGGCATCCTATTCCCGGTTTTATTCCGACACTCCCTCGATTTCCTTCTGGCAATCCTAATCCTAGTGGCACTATACCGTCCATTACACCTAATTTCCAGATTCCCGTTGGTGGTCTAGGTGGTACGTTTCAACCTCCTCTTACCGTACACGTTCCAATTACTCCTCAACCTTTGATTGGAACATAACCTCCGATTGGAACTCCACCTACGATAGGGGGACCAACCCCACCTTTTGGACAAAATATACCTCCTGCTTTGGCCCAGTATTGGACTCAGATGCTACAAAATATTCCTCAAACGACTGGGGGGCAACAACCTGCCCCTACTATAGGCCAACCTTATCCAGGTATACCCAATCCTATTTGGGGTCAGGGTCAGAATGCTCAAACTCAGGTCCCTACTCAAACTCAAAGTTACAATCCTTGGAACTACTATCCTCTCCAACCACCACCGAATCAGTCGGGGTCTTCCCACTATGGGCAGACTGCATACGGTCCTACTAGTTTTCCAATAGGGCTTCCACCCCAAAGTCACCAGTACCCGTAGGTGAATCGACAATTACCTTTTCTTGCTACTTTGGATTTTCCAGATTTGTCTAGGATTATAAATGATCCTATTCGTCACTCTCCCCAATGGCCTGCTATTCCAACCAAACTTCCATCGGACATTCCTAAATTCGATGGCAAAGTGGGAGAGGACCCAAACAATCACGTTATGACTTTTCACCTATGGTGTTCATCCAAATCATTGATGGATGACTCTATTCGTTTGCATCTTTTTCAACGAACCCTTACTGGTTCTGCTGCGAAGTGGTATATTGAATTACCACGAGGTTTCTTCTCTGATTTCAACACCCTAGCTATGGATTTTCTTACATATTACCAGTTACCGATCCGTTATGATATTGGGACTGAGATTTTGACTTCTTTCAAACAGACTAAAGGCACTCATATATCGGATCATATCCATGAGTGGCGAAGAAGACGACGTCTCATTAAACTTGAACTCCCCGATCAGTTACTGGCAGAATGGTTTGCAAACTCTTTTGTGAATGAAATCGGTAAGGACATTGCCATGGGTGGCGTTGTCACGGAAGAGCAGGCTATAAGTCGTGCTCAATATCTTGATCTCGTTTACTCGCAAACGGGAACACTTTATGATTTATTACTTGATTTACCTCGTCCTGGTACTTCCAGCACTTCCACTACTCCCGCTGCCTCACATGCAGCTGATGGTGTGATTGGCACTACCCAAGCCCAATCACATTCTGTTTCAATCACCAACCCTAAGTCTGCTTCTTCTAATGTTCAACATGCTCCGTCTCCTGCCACTTCCACCGGTAAAACTTCTGAGGTGAATGTCGTTCAATCTACCCCGACCGGTAAAAATAAATCGAAAAAAGGGAGAGGCAAGAATAAGGAGGGAAAAAATAATAATCAAACAAAGCAGCCTAAAAATACCCCTGTTGAAGATCAGGATAAGCGCAAACCCGATTACCCCTACCTTATCTGTGGTGAAGATCACTACACGAAAGATTGCCCACGACGTGCCGAGGTCACTAAGTTCCTTCTAGGAACACCCAAACCATCTACACTGGCAGTTTTGTCCCAACCCTTCCCGTCTCAACAACAGGCTCAGTTGGTCATCCATGACCAACCATCTACTTCTACAACATCATATGTTTTGATGTGTACTGGTGATTCTAAGCAAAATAACGTTGCACTCACAACTAGAGCCAAAGATTATTCTCTGTCTAAGGAGAAGGTTGATGATTTACCTCCTACTTTGGTACAACCCTCTCCACGAACTCCACCTACAAACGATCCTCTTCACCTCGAACAACCGAGCCTTGATACAGTCCTGCGACCCCCTAAGGGTGTCGTTAGGAAATTGGCTTTCAATCCTCATGCTCGTGCGGCCCAGAACTACAGTATTGTGGAAGATCTGGCCCAGGCACCTTCAGCGATGTCAGCCCTTGAAGTCCTTCAGTCGTGTCCTGCACAACGGAAGGCACTGTTGAAAGCTATAGGAGGAATTGACCCAACTGATATGAATTTAATAGTCTTTGACTTGGAAGATCATATTCCTAGGTTACCCCCTCAACTCGCGTTCCAGATACAAGTTGTTGTCTCTGACAATAATATTTGCCGAACTGTTATCGACGAGGGTGCCTCACTGTGTGTAATGTCTTTTGCTTGTTGGAAATCCATTGGCTCTCCTCCCTTAAATGAATCACAAAATACTCTGAAAGCCTTCAATGGCTCTGGTTTTAAGCCTTACGGTGTTCTTCCTTCGTTGCCCGTTACACTAGAAGGTAAGACGATCCAAGTTGAAGTTGAAGTCTTCGATGCTCCCCTTGATTATAATCTTTTGCTTGGTTGTAGCTGGATCGATTCCATGCGTGTTGTTGTGTCAACACTTTTCCGTGTAGTACGTTTTCCTCATCAAGGAAAGGTTGTTACTGTTGACCAACTTGCCTTCTTCAATTACGATACTCATACTGGAAACGTGTTGTTTATAGCTAAAACCCCACTGGGTTATGAGAATGTCGGTGTAGGCCTTTTAAAGGACTCCTCGTTAATGGGTACTTTTCCCATTCCACCGCCCGATGTTCCACGCCCGTCAGTTGCTTCTATCAACATGATCTCCACCATGCCTCACGAACTTCCTGCATCACATGACCCTTGGATTGTCCTTGACCCTGGCGATCATACTCATTTCGGTGATGTCATGCCGTTAAGTCCGGTTGAGTCTGCTTATATGGCAATTCAATCGGCAACACCTTCTACCCCCTCTCTTGATGAGTTGTCTCCCAATCCTTTTCATGTTATCTTTCCCACTGACAAGATGATCATGTTCGTCATGGAGGACACCCCTTGGGGCGATGGGCATCATCGTTCCATACTCTTTTTGGAACAACACACTCTTGAGAACTACCAACGGATTTCGGCTCCGTCGACCGTTGTTGTCATATCAACCGTTCTTGGATCTGCACATGATGTGTTTGCCGAAGGGAACCTCAATAATATTTCTCCCACGATTCCCATTGACATATCCGTTAAACCTAGGATAGTTGAAAATCTTCATATCGGAGCTTCGTGTTCTTGTGACGAAATTGTCACCTATACGTCTCTGTTCAAAGAATTTTGTGACATCTTCGCCTGGAGCTACGAAGAGATGCCAGGTATCGACCCTGCAATTGTTGTACATGAGATAAAGACATACCCCGGAGCTAAACCTGTCCGGCAACGCCTTCGTCCAGTCCACCCACGTAAAGCGGCGGCTATCAAGCTCGAGGTTGAAAAACTTTTGAAAGCCGGCTTTATTTATCGAGTGGCTCTTACCAAATAGGTTTCCAACCCTGTACCGATTGATAAGAAAGGTGGCAGTATTCGTGTATGTGTTGATTATAGGGATATTAACAAAGCCTATCCAAAAGACAACTTTTCAACCCCTTTCATTGACCAGATTGTCGATGACTGTGCCAGAAGTGAAATCTTCTCTCTCATGGATGGTTTCTCTGGCTATAATCAAAGTAACATCGCTCCCGAGGACCAACATAAAACTGCTTTTATTTGTCCTTGGGGTACTTTTGCCTATAGGAAACTTCCCTTCGGTCTTAAGAATGCTGGCGCGACATTTCAACGTGCTATGTCTTATGTTTTTCATGATATAAAGCATATCGTTCAACCCTATTTGGACGATTTGCCAGCTCATTCTTTGTGCCGAGTCAATCATCCCACTCATCTCCGAGCTATTTTTGTTCACTGTCGGTTCTATCGTATCCGTTTAAATCCTCATAAATGTGTTTTTGGCGTAGAATCTGACCGTCTTCTAGGTTTTATCGTTTCACATCAAGGGATCAGGGTGGATCCTCTTAAGGTTGAGGCGATTCTTAATCTCCCTCCTCCTTCTACACTGCGCCAGTTGCAAAGTTTGTAGGGGAAAGCAAACTTTTTTCATCGTTTTATCCCTAATTACGCCGAAATTACTCGTGGTTTTACACGGCTGTTAAAGAAAGATTTCGAGTTCGTTTGGGATACCATTGCCAACAATGCTTTTGAAGCTTTGAAGTTGTCTCTCACGCGAGCTCCGCTTCTCTTTCCTCCCGATTATAGTCGTGATTATTTTCTTTATCTTACTGCCTTTGAGTATACTATTGGCATGGTTCAGTCCAAGAGGATGATGCGCACGATGAACATGTTATTTATTACTTGAGTCGAAGTCTCACATCCACTGAAATCAAGTATCAACATGTTGAAAAACTGGCCTTGGCTGCCGTTCAAGCCGTTCAACGCTTCCGGCATTATATTCTCTCAAGGAAAACTACAGTGATTTCTCATTGCAACCCTATGCAACACATTTTGACACGTCAATTGCTAGGGTAAAAATACTCCAAATGGATTGTCATCCTCCAGGAGTTTGACTTGGAATTCGATCGCGCCACGTCTAAGAAATCCTTAGTTTTTGTTGAATTGATCTGCGATTTTCCCCACTCTGCCACGGAAAATGTAGCAGTAGATTCATTACCTGATGAATCTCTTTTCCTTATTAGCACTGACGATCTTTGGTATGGAGATATCATTATATATCTCCAAACCCAGACTTTCCGGTCTGCTTTGTCTATTACTGAACGACGTCGCATACGCTATCAAGCTCGTCAATACATTATCCTCAGGGATATTCTTTACCGTCTATGCATTGACTCTGTTTTTCGACATTGTCTGATGTTTGATGAAGCCGAGAAAGCTCTGAATGACTGCCATTTCGGAGCATGTGGCGGTCATATGTCTGGGTATGCTACTGCCCAGAAGATCTTACCCGCAGGGTATTTTTGGCCTTCCTTGTTCAACGACTGCATTACTGCCGTTCAGAAATGCCATGCCTGCCAGACCTACAATCAGAAAATTCGGTCACATCTTGCTCCTCTTCATCCTGTGGTTTCAGTTGGTCCTTTTGCGAAATGGGGCATTGATTTCATGACATGTCACCCTCACTCGGTCAGGGGGCATGGTTACATCATTGTAGCTGTTGATTACTTTACAAAATGGGCCGAGGCGATGCCAACATTAGATAATACTGGAAAGACTGCAGCGTTGTTTCTTTTTAACCATGTCATAGCTCATTTTGGTGTTCCCCAAGCTATCGTTACTGATCACGGTAGTCATTTTAGGAATTTTATGATGTTTGAACTTACAAAAAAGTTGGGTCTTCGTCATGATAACTCAACACCCTATTATCCACAAGCTAATGGTCAGGTGGAAGCAATCAACAAAATTCTTATAACTATGCTTCGACGGATGATAGGAATTCATAAAACAAGCTAGCACACGATGTTGTTTTCGACATTGTGGGCATATCGGACATCTGTCAAATCCGCTACGGGGTTTACGCCCTTTCGATTAGTCTATGGTGTGGAAGCCATTCTTCCTATAGAATGTGAGATACCTTCTCTGAAGCTAGATGTAAAGCTCTTACCCAACACTTCTGTTGAAGAAGAACGTCTATTGTATCTGATGCGATTAGACGAAACTCGACGTGACGCCACTCTAGTAATAGAAGCCCAAAAGAAACGTGTCAAGGCACAATATGACAAGCATGTCAAGCCTCACGTTTTCTCTGAAGGTGATCTTGTTCTTCTCTATGAACAAGATCGAGATGTGTTAGGAGCTGGGAAATTTGAACCAATGTGGCGAGGTCCTTATATTGTTCACCGAGTTTTGGAAAAAGGAGCATATGAGCTGGTCGATTACGATGGTATCCCTTTGAGTGAACCCAGGAATGGGTTGTACTTGAAGAAGTACTATGCATAAATCATTTGTGCACAAGTACTTGTATTTTATGTATCATATTTTGTGTGTGTTACTTTAGTTTGCTTTTGACGTTATCTGGTCTCTTCCCTTATGTGACATTGTATTTGATTGCCAGATGTCAGAGTCTTCGCTACCCTATATTGGTTTCACTGATGGTGCTAGCCGTAGTACTCGGAACCTAGCTTCCGCTGCGTGGGCAATCTATGCCCCAACAAACGAACTTATATCTTTACGAGGTGTATGTCTTGGCTGTGCAACTAACCACATTGCAGAGTATAGCGTCGTTATTGAATTATTGGTTGATGCTATCTCACTTGAAATTCGTCATTTGGTTGTGCGAATTGACTCACAGCTTGTAGTACTACATTTAAGTAATATCTACTCTATTCGAAGTCCTACTTTGTTAAGGGTGTATTTGCGAATTCGCCTCTTGGAACGTTATTTTGATCACATTGAATGTTAGCATATTCCTAGATGTCTTAATACATTAACAAATGCATTGGCTAATTATGTATTGGACAGACATTTGAATCATTTATAAATCAAACACATTTGAAATTCACACAATATAAAGTAACTGGTAGAAACCATCTGTATATATAACGATCAAAAGAGTTTTTACAAAAAGTTTGTCTGAAGACCAAAATATCAAAATTTGAAGATTATAGCTTCTACAAAATAACGTCATGGATGACGTTCACGGTAACACACGACTTCCCTAGCAACCCTACGGAGCAGTCGACTCATAGTTGATGATACCCCTACAGTGTGACGTCGATCGTGTCGTGGAACCTCTTCCAGAGTCATATCTGGAATGTCTGCTGTAAGGCCCTCTAAATTCTGTTCCACCACCTGATAATCTTCGGCATACTGTGGTGTTGCTGCTGCTACCTCTCCTCGTTGCTGGATAGGAGAGGTGTCAGGAGGTCTATACGGTCCAACATCTGTGTTATCAACAAACGTTTTGTGTTAGTCTTCGGATAAATATATAAAACAAAAACATTTAAATATGATAAAATTCAAAAACATTTAAAAAAGAGAAAATGCGTGTACTTCTTACCAAGGTCACCCCATTGAGCATCCTCAGGCAATGCCAAATCCGGATCTCCTTGGAAATACAACCCGACATAAGCGTAGTCATCGACCATCAACATCTGGTTTTGAAGCCAGTCAAAGAAAATATCGTCATACTTGACGATTGGTCCTGCCACGTGCCGGGCCATGAGCCGACACCATCTCAACATCCGTGGATCCCTAGGACCCGGTAAGTTCCACTCAACCTGAAGTCTAAATACAGGGACCCTCTCAAGGAAGAAGGACACTAACAAAGATCCATACCCAAATTGTTTCAATTCACCTCGCCTTCATTTGGTTAATTGCTTTTTGATACTGCGAAGCACAACATCTGCCCAGTTGAATATTCGAGGCTCAGTACACTCGATGGAGTACTGGAAGTAGCTCTGTAATGCCATATGAGGAGCAAAACTCCCAGCCATCCGAGCTATAGTAAAAATAATAGTGCGGAGGGTCAAGTCTTGTACCCCCTAGATAACCACTTTTCCTTTTTTCCTCTCAGCCTTAGGTACACAGTATTGATTGCAGTACTCACTTATCTTTAGCCCGCCACCTCTACTACCGGTTAGGCTGACATAATACCCGCGCCTGGACAATCCAATCAAAAAGTATATGTCCTCAATGTCTATGGACAGAGTGTGAGCTCCTACATTGAAAACCTGATGATCTGGGTCCCACATACGGACCAGATACTCTAGTAGTCTGACTTGGGCCCTCATGCCCGAGATGCAGAAATATTTTAAGATCCCACAATCCCTCAATGCAGCTATGGTAGGAGGATGATTCTCGACATTTGCATTATCCTCTTCATGTTCTCTTTCACACCACTCAAGCACCATGTTTATGGCTATTTATCTGCACAAGGAACATAAAAGGAGGATTAATAACTTTTTCATGCCTTAGAGTTTTTTCATTTGGCTAAAAATTTAAAAAAAAATTGGGTTCTGCGGTTCTCGCAGGTGCCCCATTAGCACAGTGCGAGAACCTCGCAGGTGACTTAAAGCTCACCTGCGAGAACGCATCATTCTCGCAGGCCCTGTATGGGCTGCCTACGAGAATGGATACACGCATGTAGGGTTCAAAAAACAATTTGAAACTAAAGAATTAACCAATGAAATTAAAAATTTTAGCCATGAAAATGTCAAGGATGAAGAGCTTACGTTAATGTTGTAGACAGATCGTTGAATGGTCTCTTGTAGCTCCCACAAATTGACGCCAAACTCGAAGGGTAAAAAGGGGGTTTTGGAGCTCAATAGTGGAAATGTAAAATGATATGATAAAAATGATTATTTACTCATTTGATTACTTTTTACTATGTCATTTTGGGTTTTTTATGCTTATTTATTGATTAAACCGAATCCCTAATATCAAGATGAGTGTAATGACTTGCATACATGATGACATTGATGATTAAATACAAGGGTATAGACATATTTTTCTTCGTTATGGCGTGTTTTTTTTTGTTTGTTTTTATGGTTTTTACATAAAACCTCGAGCGTCGTTTTTGTCCGTTCTTGCGCTCGTAAAAACATGAGAACGTGGTCAAGCATACTTTTATCACTTTTTTGGGCTCAACAAGGTTATACGAAAAAGGAACCCCCCTGGAGTCCTCTTTAAGTTCTTTTCAGACTCTCTAAACATGAAAAGATCGCCGAGCGACCTTGCTATTTTCACGCTCGCTAAAGTATTTGAAGTACGCGTCTGGTGAGCGATAATTTCTCTCTTTTTCGGTCTCATCCAGACTATTTTACGAAAAAGGAACTGAGAGAGTTCTCTTTTAAGTGTTTTTCCAAACTCTATAATCTTGAAAAACCTTCGAGTTTTCTATCTCTGGACTCGTTAAACAAACATTGATAGACATGTGAAGGGACCAAACCACTCCTTCTTAGGGTTCGTTAAAAATACTCCGAGGGACTCGTCCGAAGGATGAGCTTATATCAACAAGCATATGTCATCCTCCTCAAGCTTGCGTAAAACTAAAGAGGTACTTGCCAGAAATGGTGGGGGGAAATTTGGGAAAGGGATATGTTTCATTTTCATATTGATTGGCAGTAAGTGTCGCTCTTGAACATGACACCCCCTATTCATCATTTGAAGCCGGTTTGAGAAATCCATTTGTCTCTCATTCGATTTGTTACAAGGTCACTCCCTGTGTTGTCTTTGAGTCAATGCTGCCAAATCATTGGTCGTGTCGTTCATATGTTCAAGAGAAGTCCATCTGAAACCTATATTGAGTCGGCCATCTGCAGTTATCCATTCTCTTCGTGTCGGCCTTCCCTGTGTCCAGTCCAATTTGCAAAATGCTCTGTTTCACATTCAAACTCTATTACTCATTTCGTGTCATTGATGGGGGATACATCAAGGCCCTCCTGTGACGAGTTTTGTTCCGTCGACTTCAGCTCAGTCTCTGGAATCAAGACTTAGAAATTATTTAGTACCTTGGAGCTTGCATGCCTCAATGACAGATTTCCTCGCTTTCGACAGTGGGTTTACATCATTGACCCCTGATCAAAAGATTCCATCGGATGTTCGACATCAACTCATTTATTTACACTCAATGGATTTTACTATGGTACCTTGGGAGTCATTGACATCAATGGTGATTTCCCTCGCACTTGTTAATGGTTACATCAATGACCGGTAATCAAGTGGTTTCTGCCATGTTCGACTTCAACACATGTAATCACATGGTTAGATTTGTGCTTTGGGCGACGAATTTGAAGACCCTGGATATTAGCTTTGCGATCTAGGTTGTGATGGAGTATGTATAGTTTGCGACACATAGATCCACTGTGTATGTTTCATGGCTATGTCATCTTGATTTGAAATTTCTTGCATAGATCCACAGTGTATTCAGCTGGCTATGCTATATTTTGACGGCATGGATCCACAGTGTATGATTGGTGGCCATGACCTTTGTCTATAATGTCATCAGTTTGTGATCTGAGTATGGGAATGCCTACCTCAGAATTGATATATATGATACTCTGCAGATGCTTGATTGTTCGCAGGTTTCCGATTAGATGTGCTCCTGGTTCTCGACACACACATGCAGTTTACAAAGTCTATCGGCTGTCACTGGTTCCAATCTCAGACTTTGGGGGGAATTCTGTTACCCACAACTTTGGTCATCATGATGATGTATTGATGATGGTGTATTTCAGGCTCTTCAATAGAACTTTTTCCTGAGAAAAGTTACCTTCATCTCTTTCCAGAAATCACATTTTTTAGGACTGTTCGCAGGCTGATAGTATATTTTCCTGCGAGAATGCATGATTCTCATAGGTTGCCTTAAGCCAGGGTGCAAGAAGTTCGCACTGTGTTGTATTTCTAGGGTGCAAACTCTTTCTAAAGAAGGGAAAAAGATGAATTCTCGAAGCTTCTAGAAGGGAATCTTCTAGAAGGATGAGATGGCATTCGAATGGTTACCTAAGTACTGGATTCCCTAATATTTTGTTATCATTCTTATCCAAGTAACTAATCCATTCTCTCCTACATATTGAGGGAATTCTCATGGAAAAGGTTAGAAGCAAACAAGCTAGAGATTCATTGGAGAAATAGTGAAAAGGATTGTGTGAAGGACTGATGCTACAACAACTAAGAACTCCAACAAGTATATCAAAGGTGGTTGATCTTCTTCATGCAAGTGAGCAAGTGTGTGTGTCAGAGTCAAGAGCCATCGAAACAAATTTTTCAACATCGAGGCTCAGGTTGTAATCTTTACTTTCCATCAATATGATACAGTAATATGTCCCTTTCCCATAAAGCTAATTCCACTTTATTGTATAACTCCTTGATCATATACATAGATTGACTGTTGAATAGATTGTGCTTTCTTCACTTTGCTTGGTTTGTGTTGTCTTGGTCTTGACTGCACAAGAGCACTGGAGCGAAGAAGGAGCAACAAAGACCATAAGAAGCGATCATAAGGTATGTTCTTTGTTCTTGCCTTCTAGTACATTGAATAGTCGAAATCTAGGGAAAGAGTATTATTCTGTCTTGCTTTGTTCTAGATCTAGGTGGATCTAGGAAGATCAGTTTGTGTCCGCACTTACGGATTTATCCAATAACACCTTACTGGGTGAGAGCTATCTGTGAAGGGACTATGCCACTTGAACCTTCATAGGGACTTGGAAGCCCATGAGATGGATGTTAGACCCCACGTGTGGGACACCATTGATGATGAGCATTGCACCCTGAGGAGGGAGGACGTTGCCTTTGGAGGCACCTTAGAATCACCAAAATATGAGATTGTACCTTCCCCCACTTGAATGTTTTCATTTGGATTCCTAGACGTCACCCTTCTAACCCTTTACGTCACTTAGGGGCTAGGGTTTGAAGGTTCACATGGTGATTTGATGGGAGGAGACACTTAGCATGGACCTTGGCACATGAGAGAGTGACACTTGGCCTTTGGAGGCCCAACAATATCATCTTGAAGCTTGATGTCACTTCCTCTAGCCCAACGTCACCCTCTTACCCTTCCAGGGTTTCATTTCATGTAAATTTTTATGTTTTGAATTTTTGTAAAGGCAATTTAAGGGGTTGACCCCTCTTGTAGAGACATAGATTTTCATTGGAGTCTCTTGGATGGCTATGGTTTCCATATAAATATGGCTATCTGAGATTTATTTTATCATCACATTCTTCTCACACGTGTGAGAGACTACTTCTGAAATTCATGACCTCCCAGCCTATTCGTCCCACAAGTGCATAATTCTTAATTTAAATTATGTTGCAGCTACAACTCGAGCTATCCTTTAAATCTTTATCGGCCCAAATCCTCCTTTAACAGGGTATCATAATTCTATGTTCTTGTACCATTCCATTAGCTCTTGATTTCTAGGCACTTGTCCACACGACCATGTCCCAAATTCCAAGTGCTTGTAACTTAAACTCTCATCTCTCCATACAATTGTGGGTTGTGATCAAGAGCTCATGTCATCGGGGCTCAACTCACCCATAGGCCTATCAGACTTGTTTCATTTTCCTTTGTATCAGAGTTCGTCATCGGACTCTCTCTCAGATGCAACACTCTAAAATATATACTCCGACAGCTTACACCTCCCTTTCAAACTCTGATAGCTGAAAATAATCTCCACCATTGATCATTCAATATCTACGGTCACACTCATTGGTCTTTGCTTCCAATGGGCCAAACTTTCATCAAAGGACTTATGTGTGGATGCCACATGTCACACTCTTACTCGTTATACAACTACCACGTGCCCACTTTTCATTTGCTAATGTCATCTGTATTGGTCTCTGTTAGTTTCCATGTGTCTCTTCCGTATCTATTGATCTATTCAACTCCGAATAGATCTTAGTCGTTTATTTTGTTATCCTGATGAATGACTCTGATTGATTGTCGGACTTCTACAACTTCCAATCTTTTTCGTTGATCGTCACAGGATGGACGATCCAGATTTCTCCTCGGAGTAAAACTGGCTACGATCACACTTAATCCACAATCAATCTCATTCGTTGATTTCCTCCCGACGGACGGTCCAGTTTCACCATCACAATGTTGTATTCGGAGTTAAGGTCTGGAACCGACCTCCAATGAAAAGTCATATCTCTAGGAGATCTATTCCGATGAACCGTCCCAATCTTCCATTGGAATATCCTCTATCCATAGGAAAAACAGAGAAAAAATGAGAGAAAAATCCCCAAATTCATGAGCAAATTCGAGTTCATATGCCTCAAAACTATCTAAGAGGTTTAATGGAGTCAATCTACAGAGTTGCAAAGTTACAATTCGACCCGGAAGGTCAAAATTTGTGTTTTAATGGCTGTTGTAGAATTGGGAAAAGTTTCGTGAATTGTCAGCTGAGATTATGTTTGATTTTGATATCAACGGCCCAGATTCATTGCAATAGATTTAAAAACTTAAAAAAAATAATTCATAGTTAGCAAGTTTGAGCAGATCAACAACCAAGATTCATTTTAGGCAGTTGGGAAAATGAGACAGATCGACTGTCTAGATTCATTTTCAGTCGTTGAGAGGTTGGAGCAGATCAAGAGCCAAGATCATTTTGAATGGTAGATCGATGATCCAAATTCATCTGGGATTTGGTTGAAAATTTCAAAGTGTTGGAGTTGGCCAAGAGAATTCATTGATGGTCGGGTCGCCCAAATTGGCGAAGTGTTTCAATCACAAACGAAAATTGATGATGGTTGATGGTCAGATTGACAATTTTGGCAAAACATTTTGTTCGCCAGTGGAGATTGTCGATGGCCAATGGTTAGGTTGGCCAATTTGGCAAGATGTGAATTAATCCAATAGAAGTTGTCGATCACCGATGAAGGAAATAGGGTGATGATGTGTCATGCCACATAAATATAGTTGCCATGCTAGCCAAGAAATGGTCGATGGTAGGGTCGGTCGAATTGGAGAAATGTTTTTGTGACCAACAAGAATGGTCGATGGTCGATGATCAGGTCGACTGAATTGATAAAGTGTTCTATCCATTAACGAAAATCACCGATGGTCATGCGCTGACAATCAGGTCAGTCGGTTTAGCGATGTATTGCAATCAGTTGCTAAAGGAAAGGGTTGATGGTCAATGGTAGGGTCGACAGTTTTGGAAAAGTGTTGCGTGCGTCCAAAGGAAAACATTGATCATTAATAGAGTTCAGATCAATGACTGATGTTTCACCTGATTTGAGATTGACAACTGAGATTTAAAGACTATTCTGACAATAAGACAATCAATTTTCTATGAAATTTTATAGTTTTTGAAGGTCGTAAACTTGCAGGGTGATTTTGAGGTCCTAAACGACATTTTTAGTAAATTAAAATCGTTGAAAATATCGTGGTAGCTTAAATAAAATAACTCAGAGAGATCTATCTAACGAGCTACTCTAGGCGCAAAATAGAGCTCGTATGAAAAAGTTACAGTTGAAACACTTAAGGTAAAATTTCAACACCAATTTACTTTTAGAGGGCATAACTCCTTGCTTAGAAGTCCACTTGAGGCACAAGAGCAGTCTATGGAAATCTTGTGAACCATAGAAGACAACCATAGAGAAATATTTGGAGTATGGGTATGTAAAAATGCGTAGGAAGAGAAAGAAGACACCTATAGCATACATGGATAAAATGGGAAAAACAATTTAAACTTCTTTGGACCATAACTTTCAGCTCGGAGCTCGGAATTGACCAAACAATTAGTCGCTAAAAATGTCTCGAGGAGGAGAAGACATCTATCCACTCAAAATTTTGAATTGGGCAATAAAGTTATCAAAAAGTAATAATGCAAATTATGCAGTAGTGAGTGAGTGGAAATTACAACTTGTGAATGTTATAACTTTTCGCTGAGAACTCAGAATGAGGCAAAAATACAGTCGTTGGAGATCACTTTCGGAAAATAATGTGTTTAAGGAATCAGATTTTGACTTGGTGCATTGTGTTCTTCATAAATTGAGATGAAGAATAAACATTAATCTAGTTAATGAAATGTTTTATAGTATGCACGTGCTAACAATAATTATTACATGCACATTTCTTGCAGAATTAAAGGTAAATGAAAACAACTTTGGTTCTTATATGAAGACTGGAGTTATGGAATATGCCTATGGATCTTACAGCCACGAAGAGGAGATCATAGATCTACATGCCGGCATGGAAAATGTTGAGATAGAGTTAAATGGAAGAAGAGGTAGGCAAGATCTTGTAACTATGAGAAGCATGCATAGGGAAGTGCAGAGATTTAGGGCATATAATGAAAGGATTATGAAGACTCGGGAAGAGATACTTTAGAGTTTGAATATGTTGCATAGGCAATTTAACAAAGACTCTGACACCAAGCAAGAAATTAGTGTTAGACAAATGATAACATCCATATTTTAAAGAAAAAGGGACGATCATGGGAATGATAGGAAGTCAAGAAGCATGAGTTGATGCCATCATTCTCCTAGGAAATCCACTAGAAGAATCCATGTAAGGAAGTTTAGGGCTCAGGAGTAGCCCAAGTGTGTCTCATGTCAGTAGGTGGAGAAGAATGCTTGAGGCAGACATCTTGCAAGGTGAACTCAGGAAAATCAAGCCACCAACTTTCAATGGTGAGTACAAGAAAGGAGAAGAGGTTGAGGCCTGGCTATTGGAAATGAAGAAATATTTCCAGTTGCATGATTACCCCTTGAGGGTAGAAGCTAGAATTACAACCTACCACTTGCAAGAAATTACAACCATGTGGTGGGATCAACTTAAGCAACCCAAGCACCATGATGAGAAAAGGATCTCGTGGAGGCAGTTCAAAGGATATTTCAAAGAGAAATATTTGTTCGAGCATTATTATGAAAGAAAGATGAAAGAGTTCTTTGGAGTCAAATTGGGAACCATGACAATGGATGAATATGAGAAGGTCAAAATACAAAGGTTTCTGAGTGGGTTACCTTCTTTAAGCAGTGACAAGATACAATATGATAACCCCAAAACTTTGGAGGAGGCCATAAGGAGAGCAAAGCATCTTTATCAGCAGAGCAAAGGAAGGCCAGTTTTTCAGAAAGCTTGGAATGACAAGATGAAGGGTAAAAAGGATCAAAGGCAGAAAGGTTTTAAGCCACCTTTTATCAAGAACAACTCCCAAGCAAATCAACAAGGTCAGTCTACCAAAATGAACATAAGACTGCAAATTCATTTGGGAAAAGGCCAAGGCAACAACTTGTACACTGTTAGGGATGTGAGGGAAATCACTTATATAGGGACTTCCCTCACAGAGGAAAAAGAATGAGGATTGTCCACTGTTAATGTTTTATGCCATTATTATAGTTCTTTGCATTTCAATAGATAAGAGCAACATAAGAACAAGATCACTGAGAAATACACATTCACAAGAGACACAACATTTATCCTGGGAAACCCTCTAGGGGAAGAAAACCCAGCAAAAACTTTCTATCATAAATTGCCAATACAATGTCAAGAGATAACTCAAACCAATACAGATAGTCCTCTCCAAAGGATGCGCCACTCTTCTCCCTCTCTCCAACTGGTAAGGTGCAACTTGCCTCTTAGAAATGAGCAAGTGTGTTGTGTGTTAAAGTGAGGCGCTAGCCTCTCTATATATACAAGTCTGGCACGTGTGAAGTGTCTTCACTGGCAGGGCCGATCTCTCACTCTGGGTGGGTAAACCCACATTTATTATATTTCTGGATCTCAATAATAACTGTTGGGGCCGACTTCTTATTCTGCCTATTACAATTGTCTGTTAACCAATCCACAAAAGGGGATTTGGTCCTAATACAATTACCAACATGATTAATCCACAATGGGGATTAATCTTATAAATAATATATCAATAATAATAAGAATACTCTTTGCAGTTACATTATTTCAACACTCCCCCTTAACAAGAAGGGTATT
>ML788894.1:192868-206679 GCA_009831015.1 Picea engelmannii
ACTGAATACTTCATCTTTAGATTTCAAGAAATATATCCAGGTCTTACGAGAATAGTCATCAATAAATGATACATAGTATACATACCCGCTAATGGAGGATGATGGCATTGGGCCACACACGCCTGAGTGAATGAGTTCCGGTACTCCTTCTGCTTTGTTGTCCCTTTTTGGAAAAGGGTTCTTCCCTTGCACACATCCATTGCATATGCCTTCCTGATCACCCTTGAGTTCTGGTAAACAAGTGACAGCTTTGCATATGTATGGTAGCACCTTGTAGTTGATGTGGGCCAATATTTTATGCCAAAGTTCGCATGAGTTTTCAATGGCATGGGTCATGGCAGTTTCTGGGTGACACTTCAACTTATATAAGCCATTTTCTTCATTTCCGATGACGATTGCTTCATTTATGGTTTCTCCCTTAGCCCACATAAGAACTTCTCCATCTATGAAGGCAAATCTATAGCCTTTCTTGTCTAAAGCTGATATGGAGAGTAAGTTCTTCTTCAAGCTCGGTACATAGAGTACGTCCTTCATTGTTATTGAGCTTTCTGAATCTAGCTTGTAGTTTAATTCTCCCACTCCCTTGATGGGATATTGGTAATCATCTCCAAGTGTCACTTTCTGGGAAAATTTCTTTTTCGAAATACAAGAGAGAGTACTTTTCTTACCTTTCATGTGTTTTGATGCACCGCTATCAATGAGCCACGTGTCCTCTCCAGGTGATACAGATCCTGAGAGGGTTGAGATCAAGACATGGTCCTTAATCATCTTCATAGGTGGTTCTTAATCTTCGACTATGTGGGCATGTTGCCTCTTGTGTTTCCTCTTGTATTCTTCTCTTCTGACTGGACCAAAATTCGCCTTGTGTCCCATCTTATCACAATGATAGCATTGTATGGATGAGAGATCTCTTCCCTTGCATTGTCCTTTCTTCTGAAAGCTTCTTGGATGAGATTCTTTGTTGTTGAATTTGTTTGATGGTTGAGGGTCTCTATGAGTTTCCCTTTTGAAGTAGGGTTTCTTCCTTCCTCCTTTTGTATGAGTAGCTAGGGCTTGATCATCATCCCTTGCTAGTATTGCTTCACGGTTAGCTACCCTTCTCTCTTCTTGGATTCATTCTTCCCATAGGCTCTCAAACTGTAGTTTCTCCTTTCTGTCACATATCGTTTGGATGAAAGCATCCCTAGGTCTTGTGAGACCATTTAGGGTCGTCATTACGAATTTGTATTCCTCTATGGTGTCTCCAATCGCTTTTAACTGTTCTTTAATTTCTGAGATTTGGGAGAAATATTCTTGAATCATTTCTCCTTTCTGCATCTTGGTATTCTTCAATTGAGATCTTAGGTTCATCTTTCGATTGATGTTCTTTCCTTCGTATAGTTTTCTTAGAGAGTCAAACATCTCTTTTAGAGTCTTCTTGGATGATACATACAGGATCAGGTGGTCTTTGATTGAATCTGCAATGATTCTTTGAGCCCTGATTGAGTCCTTCTGATGCTTCACTTTCTCTACGACATCTTCAGGTTCCTCCACTTCTTGTTTGATGAATCTTGCTAGGTCATTCTATGCAAGGATCAGACCGATCCTATACTTCCAGGCACAGAAGTTGTCTATGCCTTCTAGTTTCTCAACAAGCTTTGTGCTTGTAGACATCTTGTACTTGAGGCTATGCAAAATGACAAAAAATGAAAATGCTTAAAATCAAATTTTGACCTTACCATGAGGTGTGCTTGGTTGAGACAAGTAGCCTGATGTACTTGGATATGAGAAAATCCAATTTTTGCCCCTTCAAATCTGATCTGCGGATTTCTGGATTGGTGCTTCTGGTACTTCTGGTACTCTGATACTTCTGGTATTGGTTTTCTAGTACTTCTGGTACTTTTGTGAAACTAGGGTTTCACTTTCTGGGAGATCCAGCCACTGAAAAGGTGCGCTCTAAGTGCCAAAATGATCCTTGGGGGAGGGCACAACTTTCTAGGTAGTTTTGGAGCTGAAAAGCTTCACTTTTGAAAAACCCTAATTTGCAGGTACTGCAACAGTGACGTTTTTCTCTTGCAAAATATGTTTCCTTCAGGTTGGCTCTAATACCATGCTAATGTTTTATGCCATTATTATAGTTCTTTGCATTTCAATAGATACGAGCAACATAAGAACAAGATCACTGAGAAATACACATTCACAAGAGACATAACATTTATCCTGGGAAACCCTCTAGGGGAAGAAAACCCAGCAAAAACTTCCTTATCATAAATTGCCAATACAATGTCAAGAGATAACTCAAACCAATACAGATAGTCCTCTCCAAAAGATGCGCCACTCTTCTCCCTCTCTCCAACTGTTAAGTTTCAGCTTGCCTCTTAGAAATGAGCAAGTGTGTTGTGTGTTAAAGTGAGGCGCTAGCCTCTTTATATATACAAGTCTGGCACATGTGAAGTGTCTTCACTGGCAGGGCCGACCTCTCACTCTGGGTGGGTAAACCCACCTTTATTATATTTCTGGGTCTCAATAATAACTATTGGGGCCGACTTCTTATTCTGCCTATTACAATTGTCTGTTCGCCAATCCACAAAGGGGGATTTGGTCCTAATACAATTACCGACATGATTAATCCACAATGGGGATTAATATTATAAATAACATATCAATAATAATAAGAATACTCTTTGTAGTTACATTATTTCAACATCCACAACATTCAGGAGGCTGAAATAGTGGAAGACATGGGAGGAAACATGCCAATAATTTATGCATCCTTAGACAACAAGTAAGCAAAATATCAGTCCCCCATGATTGAAGTGGAAGGTAAGATTGATAACTAGCAAATAACAATTTTAATTGATTATGGAGCCAACCATAGTTACATAAACTCTAACATTGTTGAAAGATTTCACTTGCAAAGGAGTAGGCATAAGAAATATTGGTTAGTTCAATTAGCCATAGGGGTAAGAGGAAAATCGATGAGCTAGTTAAAAGACTGTCCAATAGACATGAATGGACTCATCATAAAGGTAGATGTGAATATCATACCATTGGGTTCAAATGATTGTCGAATTGGCATTGATTGGTTGGAAAAACACCATGTTGTCCTAGATGTTACAACAAGACAATTGCATGTCTTGATGAAGAAGAGAAGCAAGGAAAGGTTCAAGGCATTCCAAGAGCTGTAGTTGTTAGAAAAAATTCATCCATGTAGCTTAAAAAGAGTTTCAGGAAGGGATGTTAGATTTTTGCAGCGCATATGGAAGAGACAGTCAAAGATAAAGTGGCAAGTATTGAATACCATCCAATATGAAGGGATTTTGAAGATGTTTTTGTGGAAATCCTGGGATTTCCACCAAAGACAAACATTGATTTCTCTATTGATTTGGTGCCAGGAGCTTCACTAGTGTCCAAGACACCATACAGAATGGGCACACCAAAGTTGAAGGAGTTGCAGATGTAGCTCGAAGAGTTGTTAAATAAGGGCTGTATATGTCCAAGTGTGTCACCTTGGGGTGCCCTAGTTCTTTTTGTGAAGAAGAAAGATGACCTCAAGGTTGTCTATTGATTTTGGGTCGCTAAATAAGGTCACCATAAAGAACAAATATCCTTTGCCAAGGATTGATGATTTATTTGATCATCTGAAAGGTGCAAGAATATTTTCCAAGATCGACTTGAGATCAGGATATCATCAAGTGAGGATAAAAGAGGAAGATATCAACAAGATACCATTTAGGAAAATATACATGCTTTATGAATTCATGGTAACACCATTTGGACTATTGAATGCCCCAACAATTTTTATGTGCCCGGTGAATGGAGTGTTCAGGGAGTACCTAGACAAGTTTGTAATTGTGTTCCTAGATGATATACTCATTTACTCTAAGTCATAAGAGGAACATGAGCAACATTTAAGAATGGTGTTGCAAGTTTTAAGAGAGCACAAGTTGTATGTCAATCTAAGTAAGTGCATCTTTTATCAAAATAAGATTCACTACTTGGGGCATATAATTTCCACAGAAGGGATAAGAGTTGATCCAAAGAAGATAGAGGCCATTAGAGGATGGCCAACGCAAGAAATTTCACAAAGGTCATATCATTCATGGGTCTTGCCGATTATTATCGAAGATTCATAAAAGGATTCTCAAATATTGTGAGCTTGATCACTTCTTTGCAAAAGAAGGGAGTGAAATTTGAATGGACTTCCAAGTGTGAAGAAAGCTTTCAACAACAAAAAAACATTATTTCAAGTGCGCCAATCTTGAAGATTGCAGATCCGGATGACGATTTTGTTGTGTACACTGAAGCAGGCAAGGAAGGGCTTGGTGGAGTCCTCACACAAAAAGATCATGTGGTATGCTATAAGTCCGAAAAATAAAAAATAAAACATGGAAGGAATTATGCTACCCATGATCTAGAGTTAACAACATTTGTACATGCATTAAAAATGTTCAGACATTACCTCATGGAGAGGAAATTTGAGCTAAGGATAGACCAATGTGGTCTGAAACATTTGTTTGGACAACCAACATTAAATGCCAAACAAACTAGATAACTAGAATTTCTAAGTGAATATGACTTTGATATTAAGCACATGTCAAAGGCAAAAAAAAATCAAGTGGTTAATGCACTCAAGAGGAGAGATCATGAAATGCATATTGCAACCATTGACTTGTACAGGACTGATATGAAAGATAAAATTATTGCAACAACGATTTCATACCAGCAATATCTAAAAATAAAAGAAACATTACAACAAAAAAATAGTTATTATGATCTGAAAGAGGATTAAATTATCATGTATAGAGGAAAAATATATGTGCCAAATTCCAACGAGTTGAAAAATATAGTGTCGAGGGAAATGCACAATGTGTCATACGTTGGACACCCATGATATCGAAAGTCAATTGTAGCTATGAGAAGCCAATACATTTGGCCAATAATGAAGAAAAAAATGGCTAATTATATAGCAAGGTGTCTAGAGTGTCAGAAGGTAAAGCCTGAGCATATACACCCAATTGGATTGTTACAACCATTTCCCATTCCATAATGGAAATGAGAAGTAGTTACAATTCATTTTATTACTAAATTGCCCAGAACAATGAAGAAACATGATTCCATCATGGTGGTGGTGGATAAATTAACCAAGACAACAAATTTTATTCATGTGAAGACAACACACAAGGAAACAAATATTGCAGAGATCTACATGAAATAAGTTGTGAGACTACATGGAGTGCCTAAGACAATAGTTTCAAACATAGATCCCAAATCTACATCCAATTTTTGGAAAGGTTTGTTTAAAGGAATTTTGATGAATTTAAATCTTAGTATGACGTATCACCCAGAGTCAAATAGAAAAACAAAGAGGACCAACAAAATAATTGAAGACATGCTCTGAATGTATGTGATGGACTAACCATCAAAGTGGGAAGATTATATTCATATAGTTGAATTTGCTTACAATAATGGGTATCAAGCCTCATTAAAAATGAGCTTGTTTGAAGCATTATATGGCAGGAAGTGTAACACACCACTGAGTTGGGATAATCTAGGAGACAAAGCAGTTATCGGGCCATATTTTTTGAAGGAAATGGAAGAGAAAATGGAAAAGATCAAGCATAATTTGAAGGTTGCTCGGGATAAGCAGAAAATTTATGAAGACAAGAACATAGTTTTCAAAGATTTTAAAGTGGGTGAACGTGTATTTTTAAAAGTGAAGGCAAAGAGAAGTTCACTAAGATTAGCAAGTTGCCCAAAGTTTGTAGCAAGACGTTGTGGACTTATTGGGCTCCCAACAATTCCCCATAATTATTTTACAAAATTTAGGGGTCCCCGTTCAAATCTTAGAAAAATAATCTTTCTCATTGTGTTTTGATTTTGTATTGCTTGGTTTGAAGAAATTGATTTGTTGATTTCCTTTCTGTGACTTTTGGTGTGGTGTGCTTTGATCGAATCTTTGGATTATTTGAATCTTTTGGTTCTCTGGATATTCAACGTGGTGCACATACTCAGATGAACTTCTTTGAATTCATTCTACAACTCAAATTGCTTGAAATAAGGATTATTATGATCTTTCGTCAGTTTTGTCTTTGTTTATCTTCAAAGCATTAATATGTTTTGACGTTGTTAAATAATTCACGAAAAGGTTTAATTTTTAAAAGTTTTGATGAACAAAAATAAACTAGAAATTGAAAATTGCTCAAGGAATGGATATGAACATTATCCCAATATTACATGCTTTAAATCACAATATTCAATACTTAATTAAGTTTTCTATTTGTACATTAATTGGTATGAAAATATTTTGTATAGTTTTGATATTTATTTATTTTATTATTTTATTTATTTAGTTACGTAACCCTAAATTATAATATGTTGTGATTTGTTTGTTTTCATATATTGATCTTTTGATATGGAGATGGATTTCTACAATATTTCTACAACAAAATTTATGCAAATGATTCTAGAAACCTCCTAGCAATTATCAACAAACTAGATGAACTTGGGCGAAATCTGAACTGACAAACAAATTTCAAATGCCATTTCTGAGCCAACCGAGAAGAATCTTGCCAAATGGCTGAAAACCCATATGTAGAACTAGCCTTTTTACCTTCTGTGAGGGCGGTTTTCTCAGAGAGGGAACCATGTGAGAGAAATTGTTTCTGTTTGAAACATAATTTTCTCATATTGGATTTCGCGTCAATCTTTAGGAGGCTAATTTAAAACTTAGTTTCTGAACAAACTGAGAAGAATCTCGCAAAATAGTTGAAAACCCATTTGTGGAACAAACTGTTTTACCTCTTTAGTGTGCCAATTTTCAAACAAATGAATAGTTGTGAAGATATCATTTATTTTCTAGAGAAGTTTTTCTTGGGATTCGTATTTCATCGTTTTGATTCTGTAGCTAATTCATGATGGCGGATCTTCTTTTTGGTTGATGGAAGATTCAACCTTGGTTGGGAAAATATTATAAAATCTCTGATATTATTCTTGTAAGAGGATTTCAACCTCTTGAAAAGAGTGGAAACTTTGCATTGTTGTAAAATCAATGCTCAAAAGAGCTTGGAATCTACAGGACTGGAGATATTCGAAGCCAATAATAAATCCAATTTTCATACACTGTTGTAAGAATTTGAAGGTTCATTGTTGTCTTTATATATTAATTCAATTTTGATTTAATATTTGATATTAACACTATTGTTAATTTCATATATTTTATGCTTATTTAAACTTTGTAAAGCTGTCTTTGCAGGGTTGGGCATATTTAAATCAAGATTGGATATTGGATTCGAGTGGACTTGCTTGTAGTTGTTGATAATTGTTTATTAATTCAATTACATTCATGTCTTTGTTATAGTTACTATTACATTCGAGAACTAGTTCTTTAATGCAATAGTACAATTAATATTGAATTCATTAATTAATAATTGGATTTAAGTATATGCATGAGAGGTCTCGGTAACTATTTATTAAGATTATCATTTTTGCATATATGTTTTAACTGCTACAAATGATAAGAACTATTTCTATGATTTGTTAGCCTATCTTAACCTT
The DNA here is from genome assembly GCA_009831015.1 of Picea engelmannii. Lineage (NCBI taxonomy): Eukaryota > Viridiplantae > Streptophyta > Pinopsida > Pinales > Pinaceae > Picea > Picea engelmannii. Next base: position 200,405 of record ML788894.1, read on the forward strand.
AGATTCAATTCCAATCCATTCACCTTTGCACTTAATTAAGAGTGGGACTTTTCCTTCTCTTAATTGAGATAGTTTAGATTTCTTTTTGATATATGCATGTTAAAACAAATTGCATTTGCATTTAGGAATTTAAAATGGAAAGTCTCATTTTGGGGAGCAATTTATAAGAGGTTATCGAACCCTCATATTTATCGGAATCACCACACCAAATGGATAAGGGCCTAATCGAGGCCTTGGTTGGGTGATCTCCTTATGATGTTGATCACGGTCAATTTTGGCCATCAACATGATCTTTTGAGATCTTAGAAAATATATTGCATACATGCTACCATTGTCCACATCCATGAGAGTGCATAATGTATTTCATGTGTCATTATTAAAGAAATATGTGCCTGACCCTAACCACATTATTTATTGGATTGTGATCGAGGTGAAACACGAAGGGGATTTTCGGGTGGAACCAGTACACATCCTGGAACGAAAAGTCAAAGTGCTTAGGAACAAAGCCATAGGGTTGGTAAAGGTTCAATGGAATGCTACTATCCTGGAGATGCTACATGGGAGAACGAAGAAAACATGCATGAAGAATACATGCAAATTTTTGACAATTTTGAAGAAAATAGAATATAAGAATGCAAGACTCCATTTTGAGTAGCTAGAGTTCTGGAACCACATATTAGAGTCCTAGCCAACCTGCACTGGAGGCCATGACAAATGAATGGTACAACTCGATGGATGAGAACACTGAATGGGGGTACATTCACTGGGTCAACAAGTTGAGACGAATAAGGTATTTTGGTTGGAATTGTTGTTGGAGTTGTAAAATTGCAGAATTTTATTTCTTTAAGCATTGTGATGTAAATTTGCATATATATGTATATCGAAATAGTGTGCACCAAGGATGGTTCCCAATTGTAGGGGAGGGGGAATGTAACATCCTAACTATAATCCCCCATTTAATTCATGCTTAATGTAGATATAATGCGTGGCTATGACCAATCGATGTAATATGTGAATTGTATTTTTGAATTTTAATAATAAAATGCGATGCCAACTACTGGGGGGGGGTATGGACAGAGATGGGGGATGAATTAATCCACAAGAGAGGGGAGGGTCTAAGAGAATGTATAAGATGGGTCCAAGGGGGATTACCCATGTCTATTAATTCCACCCACATTCCTGAATTTTTATTATCATGATGTATTAAACTCTATTTCCTGATTGAGTGTCCCCAAAGCCAATCATTGAATACGTGTAAGAGGGTGGGTGTGAGAAGTCACGCCCCTTAGTTATTGGGAGAATGGGGGCTGAGTACAATCAGTTTGGGGAAGTGTGCGAGTCAAGCAAACAATCAAAGAGAGGAAATTTGTATGGGCAATTACAACAGTTTTTAGACAGTCATGTTTTTGCATGAACAACAAGTAGAGAACGAAAAAAGAGGAGCTTGGGAGATGGAGAAACCATGGAGGGAAAATTCCAGAGTATGTTGGAGCATTTTTGAGTTGAATACTGAAGAACTAAGTTGTTAGGCCTAAAGAGTGAACTTTTGTGCGAGTTGCATTGTAACAACAAGTGTTTGCTGGTAGTTTTTCTTGGCAATGAGTTCCCTTGAGTTTCCTAGCAGAGAGATTCATGGTTACCTGTGCTAGAGAGACCCTGATAAATGAATAGGATTCCCGAGGGACTGAGATTAGTGAATGGGTAGATTCCTCGGGTTGGGCAGGTCGAGAGGAAGAGAGCAGGTGGAAAATCAGAATACCTGTAGGAGAATACTAGTGGGATGTGGGATTTCTGAGCTGTGAGTGGATAGTGAGAGACCACCCTCTTTTGTGGATTTCTAGCCCCATATCAGGGGTGACTTGTTGTTGAGATTTGAAACAACAAGTCTATGGTTGGGTGGAATGTATGTCCCAAGTAGTTGGTTGCACAGTTGAATTAAAAGATAAGTGTTTTATTTGTTTATGTGTTGTATTTATGAGTTAAAATTGTTGTGTTTTAACTCTGTGTTTGAGAAAGATTATATGTTGCTGTGTTGAGTTATTTAAGCTGCTTCATTTCGTTTTTAGCATGTTGTAGATGCATTTAATTAATAGTAACAAACAATAGTTAAATCCAGTTGTAATTCATAGCTGGTAACCTACAAGAAATTAGTTAGCTTTAAAAAAATTAATTTACGAGTGTTTTCACACATAATGGACCTTAGTTGGGCTAGGGAACGTTGCAACTCCAATCCAGTTGGGGTCGACAATGAGTGCCCTATATCATGGATAGGAAAGACCACCTATGTATTACAATAGTTGAAATTGCTCTATGTTGTGCTTGTACTCAAGAAGATTTCTATGGCTTTTGTGGCCATTATTGATAGTTTCATATTGTCAATGATGGAAAACATGTACACTGATTCTAATGGATTTATGTATTAGAGAATTTCAAAGTCGGTTTCTGTCCAATCCTCAAGTTTTCCGCACTATATATCATGGTCTCTATATGTTTTGGGTTGAATAGAATGTGAGGTTCTTTTAAGCCACTATTATGGAAATATTTAGACAAGTATTTTGTGTTCACGTATTTTTATCAAGGTTACTCTATATGTGAATTCCTCGTGCTTGATGTATAACCAGATATAGAAACTGTCAACTTGAACTTATATATTATGCTTGTGAAATATGTGTTGTTGATATTTTTGGTTGTGATGTTAAGGAATTTAATAAAGATTCACAAGGTCTACAAATAAGAGTATTTGCACATGAATATTTGAGATAGTACTTTTCCATTTCCTCGAAGGTGCAACTAAGGGAATTGGGTACAACACACTTGTACACCATGAAAGAATACATGATAGACAATAATCAACAATAATGATAACTCTCTTTGAGAAGGTGCACCGGTACTACACATGAGAAAATGAACACTCCCAACCGGGGAAGGGGTAGCCATAAACACAGATCTCAATTTTTGGCCCTTAAAGGTAATTTACCCATAATACAAGTAGATTAAACCTCCTAAGGAGGACTAAAACTGAATTCAATGCATGCATAATACAAATCAAATAATGCAATGAATTAAACTACCACATATTCATAGAGATTCATGGAAACTAAAAGTTCATAAAATATCGAATATAATCACAGACAATATGAAAATACAAAGACTTCCATGATGGAAACTAACATCAAATTTGCATTCATAAACAACGATAAAAGACTTATAGTTTAACATAAATTGGTCCAACAAATTGGCTACGTAAGAGAAATTTTTCACCCAACCACAAGTACCTAATGTAGATACCACCCCCAAGTGGTATATGAGGCCATTAGGGTGAAGGAACCAAGCTACAAGCTTCTATCTCTCTCGACCTAACTCATCCACTCTCATCCCCAACCAATCTACTCACCACAGAGCATTACAAGTATCTCATTCAACCATCAACAAGCAATGAACTCTCTTTCATTGCCCCACACAACACAAGGGAGATTTTCTCCTTTTTTGCTTAACAATCCCTTAGGGATATTCTTCCCTATAACGCTCTTCAATGAGGGAAAAAGGAGCCCAATTCGTTGTATGCTTTATGAGAATTTCCCATAAGAGAAATACTTCACTCTCAAGCATCCATGGAGTAGAAAATGCATAGTGAGTGAAGAATTCCTAATTCTCCTAGCCTCTACGCTCAACTACAACCAACTATCTTTCATCCTAGGTCTTCAATTTCCTCTTCATAGTGCCGACTTTTGGTTAATTATAGCCTAGTAATAGTTAGCAATGGAGAACACATCATGAGTATCTTACAACATAAACATGAGAATGTTGGAGCTCTCAATGTTAAAGTGAATGCCAATGAGAGGATTGATGGAAATGATGGTTTACACTGCTTATGACTAAAGGAATGTAGGACTCTTACAATTCCCAAAATGATTGTACTCAACCCATGCTCCCATAATTACATGAGAAGACTTTCCCCGACAACCTTTTACATGCATCCAATGATGGGTTGATAGTTTAAAGAAGGTGGATGGATTTATTTAAGGCACATGGATGAAACTATATGAGTTCTAAGGTTGACACTTGGTAATATAGGGTTTAGTTTCCCCTAGGCCTCCTTTCGTCTTCCCCTATAGTGGAATCATAACCCTTCTCATTCTCTACACAACCATCTTGGACAATTGTATATTGTGTTCCTACATCAACATTTACATAGCTTGATTTTACTGTGGTAGCCTACCACATGGTTCATATACATATATTAATCAYACATGCCTAACTATTCACTAGTTGGGCTTTGGCCTTTAGCTCTAGACTAGMATTTRATACTAGCACACTTACATAATCTACAAGTGGGGTCATTTATTTAAGCTCATATGGCTTGACTCCCATCATTATAAAYTTGCATWAACAATTTACACATAACTTGATCTAATTGCATTCTAGGGATTAAAACTAGGGTATTACAAAAAATGAACTTTCCTTGTTCTTGCATTGGTTTATGTGGGAACACTATAACATGTAAGATGCGCTTTACACCAATGCTCCTTTAATGCATGTGTGTTATGGAGCACCATCGATTTTCACTATGAAGTGCTTTAATGCACTCATTGTTGAGTTTTGTACCTTGGGAGGTGTTCCCCATGTGCTTGTACTCTCCTTAGCACATGTGGGATAGACTATACACTTTGTACCTTGTACTTTTGTCTAATTTCACTTTGACCTAGGAGTTTTAAGTCAAAAGTGAAATTTAATCATTTATGCCTAAAATGACTATTAATTCACAATGTGGGTGAATTAGAGACATAAAGTGAACTTAGGAAACTTAAACCAAAGTGGGTTATTGACTTAGATACTTTTGGGGAGATCTCAACCATTGATTAGATGGGAGATGAGATGATCTCCACCATTGATATCTTAGGTTTCCTTTTGAAGGTTCAAGAGGGGCGCAAAGGGTGAAGGAGGCATTCATTCTTCATTTGTTCATTGTGAGAGGAAGACTTGGAGGATGGAGATGAGGTTTCTTGCATGAGGTTTCTTGAGCTTGGGCACTTTCTTTCATGGAGGGAGGCATTCAACATCTAACTTGGTTTATTTAGTGGAGAGGTTTCACATATGTGGAGGGCGCATCAGTTGTGGGGAGGACTTCTAGCCATCAAATTGCAGTGAGATTAGTTGCAGAGGGAGGCCATCCAATAGAGCTTCATTCCTGTGGAGGGGTTTCCAGATCTAAGCTCATAGTTTGTTGTTGGAGCAGTTTCAGTGGATTTGAGAGCTTGTATGTGGGGTGCACCTTCCTAGGGCATACCTGGAGGTTTTGGACTTGTGTTTCAGCTCAGAACGAGTTTCTATTGTACGAGGTTCCTCTATATTTTGTACTTATTGTATTCCACCTTCTGCTTTCCTCATATATAGACATATATTCCAAACTGGTTTTCCCCGGGGGAGTTTTATCCAGGGTCATGTTGACCAAAACTACCTGTGTACAAAAATGCATGTGTTAGTCTCTTAGGTTTGCTTATTTTCAACTGTAAAGATCTTTAGGTGTGTTGTATTTGTTTTGGTATGCATGTGCTAACTTCTGGTTACCAAAACTACATGCTAGAGCACTTAAAATTGCAAATACAACCATAACAAATCAACAAGAAGTTCATGGACTGTTGGCTGTCCTGAAACAACAACATATACTTTACATAACAGTTGAAACTTAGAGCCAAACTGTGGTCAAAGACAGACCCAATTGGCAAGCTTGATAGGACCTGAAAATCTTCATGGTATCAGAGCTGAGGTGGCTGAAATTTTGAGCAATTGGGACAACATTTTGTTGGTTGTCATATACATCTTCTTGACAGATTTTTGTGGACAACCATTGACTCATTCAGTGGTTGTTAGAGGGCATATTTTTGTAGAGGACAGGTGGGCATAGTATATGGCGATTAGTCAGGCCAGTTGTGCGACCATTTGGCTTCGTAAGATGCTGGTTGGTTTGTTTGGTCAGGAGATGCCACCGACCATCATTCACTGTGATAATCAAAGTTGCATAAAACTCTTCGAGAATCCAGTGTTTCATGACTAGTCGAAGCTTATTGAGATAAAGTACCACTTCATTCGTGATTGGGTTCAGAGAGGGGTCGTTCAGTTGCATTATGTATTGACAGATGACTAGGTTGCAGATATTCTCACCAAGGCCTTGCCACGAAGCAAACATGTCTACTTCAGAGACAAGATGGGCTTGGTGAGGAACACCTTCCTCGGTAAGAGGGAGTGTTGAGTTTTGTACCTTGGGAGGTGTTCCC
>ML788894.1:206779-241497 GCA_009831015.1 Picea engelmannii
ATATAGAAGACCTGTAAGGGTGAATCCATTAATAAATATTATGGGAACAAGACGCCCATAAGCCAACCTTCTAAATGAACTGAAATATAATAACAAACTACAATGTAATAGTAGAGTATAAAGTTGAATACAAGTGAGGAGTAATGGTAAAGATCTTGGGTTCTCATGGCTGGGACTCATGTTGAAATTGGTTGAGGACATGAATAGGTGAACAAGCTAAGAAAATGTTGGTTATGGGTTAATGTGATGTGGAGTTTATAGCTCCACGTAGAAAATAAGAAGTGTTTACCAAATTTTGGAAAAGGGGAATAAAGTGGATACATATGGCTAACAAATAAAGAAAAATGGAACAAATTAATAAAAAAGGAAGCATGGTAGTATTAGAGGGTCATCAAAGCTCAAAATTCACCAAGTGTAGCAACCCTACATTCATTGTGGTTTTTAACAAAAACCACTCATTTTTTTGTGAGAGTAAAGTCGAAACTCCAATAATTGATTTCCAAGTTTCCCCTTTTTCAATATATGTATTGTTTGTGACTTTAGTAATATTAAGATAATTATCAGAGATGAAGATGGACAGGAAACGAGTCAATGGTGTTGATGACCCTCAAATTTTTAACATGTCATTGAAAGATGATATCAAGGTGCCTTACACAGTTATTTTAGAGACACATAATGCACCTCAATGTTGTATTTCAAGGACTCACTGAAAGTTTGAGGATCATAAATGCCTTCAACATTTTTCATCCATTTTCATCTTTGATAATTATCTTAATATCAATTATTGTCATTAACCTACATTGAAAACATATTTTACATAATTTAACATTATTATGGACTATATTTTGTGATTTTTTAAATGACTTTTGGAAAACGTCATTTTGTTTCAAGAATGTTGCTATTCGGTATTTCCTTAATGTTGCAAAGCAGTGTTTTAAAAATGTGAAAGTAGATGAAAAAATTATGACATTTGGATGACATTTTCCACTTGGAAAAGTGCTTATTATGACATTTAAATGTGGAAATAAATTTCAGTATTTTTTACCCAAATGTAGTGGTGGATTAGGTAAGTCATAGGGATCTTTTAGGGTTGCAAGTTTAAGTATGTTAGATGGATGACCAATTAGGTGGAAAAATTTGACAAAGCAAGTTTATATAATATTTATCAAACTTACCAAGATCCCTAAGGGTGAATCATCGTAAATTGGTCACCAAAACTACCAAAACATACAAACTCGTTGTGTAACTTACCAAGTATTCCCAATACACCCTCCTTCATGTCATTGCCAATGTCACCTTAAGTCAAGTCCTTACATCCTTACAATGAGTGATAACCTTAGATGTTAAACAAGTCAAGTCAAGTCCTTACAATGAGTGATGACCTTAGATGTTAAACAAGTCCTTTAAAGTACATAGATGAAAATGATAAAAAACCCAAAGATGTTCTAAAACAATAATTTCCTTTTGGTTAGAGAATAATTCCCTTTTGGTTAGAGTGAGGTTAATCTCACGAGACGAATCACTTTGGGGGATTTTCAAGTAAAGCCATGCATAATTTGCTCAAAATTGAAACTAGGATAATCAATTCGCCGATATAAACAGTTAGGGCAAGTGATAAGTCCCATTGATAGCTGTCGGACACGTTGCCATGCAAATAAGTTGACGTGGATGAAGCGCAAAATACCTGCTATCCATCTCTTCTCGGACCGCGAGGTCGACCTCCTCGTCGTTGGGACGCGAAATATATTCTCCCAGTTAATCTTTACGTCCTCCTCTGTTATTGTCTCCTAAAACGCCAGAGCCATTGACAAAGCTGCGGATCCTCGAGAGGCTCTTGCCGAGGATTGCGAAGACCCTGAGCAATCAGAATGAAGGTCGGCAATTATTTATTTCATTTCTCAATGTTCTGCTCTTGATTTAACTGTTTATTTTATGGGCTGCTCACGATTCAAGAGCCTCTCGAGACATTTCGTGACATGGTCGGAATTGACAAATTGTATTTGTTCTCTGTTCAGGAATCAGCATTTCAATTGCGGGGTTTTCCTGATTTTAGGCTTCATCAACAATTTCTCGTGGGCTTCATGAACTGGTAAATTTCGTAACCTAGCTATTTAACCACAGAAACAAAATCTGAAAAAGCCAACCTATTTTTTTGGGTAATGAAAATGCTTTCTATTTGTATTGTAAAACTCTCAAATCCGAGTGTTACATATATAAGGGAGATACTATATTCTCCCAAATCCGAGTGTTACAGGTATAAGGGAGATATTATATTCATTTCCAGATTGTCTCAAAACACGACTTATGCTAACTGTTCTTTGTCCATACTTAGAGCTATTTCTAAAACTACCAGATATGATATAGACAAAATAGGGCCTATACAGCATGCCCTTACAAGTCACAACTGCTTTACACCATATAGAAACCAAAATTTGAAGCAAGGTCAACTTAGCCAGACTGCTGACATTCTCAGACCAGAGACACAGAACCCAGATAGACAAACTTTAGAAATCTTTTAAAACAGAGAAGGGCTGGCTACAGTTAGGCATCTGGGTGGTGTTTCTTTGGGGGCACAAATTCACACCTTCACCCAGGGGGGTGGGTGGTGGGGGAAGTCAAGGCGTGAGAAACTGAAAACATGTTTCCTAACTTGACTGCCATTTTATGCTCCACTTGATTATGGAAGTGTTGCCTCATCCATGAATTCTTGTCCATCTACAAAGATTATGTTCACAAAATCCACCTCAACTTTTATTGCTTCATTGACCATTGAATTTACCCGAATGTTATAATTCCTTATTGTATGGAAGCCCCGTGATTCTTTGAAGGGCTAAAGGAGGTGCCTACATCTTGAAACTTTCTTGGAGATCTGGATGGAGGAATCCTTTGAATGATCGAGTAGGAGCATAACTATGAGATTGGAGTCTCCTATAATGCAATTTCCTGGTACGTGATTTCTCTTAGAAGATTTAATCGTTTCCATTATGTTGTGACTATAGCATGATTGTTTGTAGAAGCCCCAATATTCCAAGTAAATTCAGAATTATATTGCCACATGGTCCATATATCACTCCATCCAAGCCTAAGGGCCCAAGATTATCCTTCAAGTCCATAGATCATTCTCAAGGACCCAGCATTACCCTTTGAGGCCCCATCGAAGAAAATCATGTGTTTTTTGTTGGATTTAATCTAGTCACGGATGTCTCCTACGAAAGAGAGACTAAAGTCGCTAGGACCTCTTTGAGTTAGAGAGATACCTATTCACTTTGTGCTCCATTCCCATTGTACTCAAGATTCCATCCACACTTTTTCTTTAGCACTGAGTTCCATAGTCAGCTTAATCTTGTTGAAATTTGCTAGAATAGATACTTTGATAAGATTTTTGTACTTTTATTTTTAATCATATCTATTATTGTTAGTTGCTCTTTGAATATTTTCCTATTTCAAAGCCCTTGGATAAGAGTGAAATCGCTCACTAAACAACTTAGGCCAGGAAGATGGTTGGAGGGAGGGGGGAAATTCAAAGTACGAGAGGATGATGCTTTATTATAGAGAGGTGAGTGGACATGAAAATAAAATATGAGACAAGGTTTCTTCCTTTTCTTGGAATATCTCACATCTTGAGGGGTTGGGGATTCTTTTCTTAGCTATCAAAACCTTCTCATGAGCTAAAGTCCAAGAAAGAAGTCTATTTTCGAAATTGAGGCGAGCAACTAGACCTTGGACCAACAAACCTTTGAGGACAAAATGGGGGCATCCTGAAAGGAGAGAGCATAATATCCTTCTCTAATAGAGTAATTACCATATTTTGATCCTTAGGTGATGAAATCTCTTTCTTCTTGTGAAATTGGGGTTGTCTGTTTTGGCAATCTTGTGGATTTATTCCATTGAGGGACTAAATCTGCAAGAAGAGCATGGTAGATCCATCCTTTCCAATGAGGGTGGGGATATAAGGATCCAAGATGAGATGTGAGTTAAAACGCTGAATCCATTTTTAGCAGACCAAATTCTTTGAGGAAGTAAATTTATTCCCCTTATAAGAGGAGGAGAATCTAAGATAGGATATTCCCAAATTTTAATGGATCTACCATCCATGGATAGGATGAAAATCTCTTGATTAAGGGAAAATATTTGGACGGGGATTTGAAGATTTTTGAACCAAGAGAGGGGTGCCTCTAAGGATTAGATTTTTCATATTGAATCACTCATAGTATTTTTTGAGATTATTTCTATCCACCAAGCATTGGCGTCACTTATAAGTTTCCATACAATTTTCACTATTATTGCTTTATTCATTCGTTTTTGATATTTGATTTTGGATGTGGGGTGCTTTACTTTCTCTTATGAAACCAAAGACAACTTATTCCTTCCCTCAAATTTCTCACCTTTCCAAAGAAAACCTCTGATGAGTTTCCCCATCTTTGAAAGTCTTGGATTGAGGCTATTTTTTTTAGGAGACCTCATTTACATTTATCTTATTCTTAACACTTTGCATTTCTTTCTATTTACTTTACCTCCATATGAATTTAGGTATATGTTTGGGATCACTTTGAATCTTCAAGCAATGATCAAGGATGTCCCTCTTAAACATAAAGCATAATCCATAGACTAGGAGTGGTTAAGTATTTCAATCCATGAACAATTTCTATTCTTGGGATGGAGTTGAGAGTCCTAGCTTCCTTGAGGGTTCTTCTCGAAGTTTTTTCCATGATGATGTATGAATAAGGTTTGAGAGGGTGCTTTTTCCTTATGCTCATGGAAGCTTTCAAAAAACCTACCAGTATGCCATTAACTAGGAGAGAAATAGATGGAGATTGTATGGAACCTTTCATCTAGTTAATGAAGTAATTAGGAAATCCAAATTCTTTCTGGGATGGGGTTGAGAGTCCTAGCTTCCTTGAGAGTTCTTCTCGAAGTTTTTTCCATGATGATGTACGAATAAGGTTTGAGAGGGCGCTTTTTCCTTATGCTCATGGAAGCTTTCAAAAAACCTACTAGTATGCCATTAACTAGGGGAGAGATAGATGGAGATTGTATGGAACCTTTCATCTAGTTAATGAAGTAATTAGGAAATCCAAATGCTTTCTGATAATTTTGATGCAAATTCATGATTGACAACATTTAAGACATTGGTCATATCTAACTTAATCACCACATGTCCTCTTTCTCTAGATTTAGAGGAGTGAAGAGCTTCTTGAACCAAAATAAGGTTCTCAAAATTTTTCCTTTTGGGGATGTTATCACTTAAAGTTGTCCTTGGGGATTGTAGTCCAAGGGGTTCAATGAAAACATAGGGTATGTGTCAATTTCACCTCGCACGATGCTTCTTGATTTGGGCTAGTGATTTGAAGTTGAAAATCTTCATTTCTACTTAGGAAAATATTTCAAATCTACAAAATATACTCCTAAAATCTATGAAATAGTTCAAAATTATGCTACTAAATAGTTTAGAACATCAAGTTCAGATTTACATGCAATAATATGAAATCATCCTTTCGCCCTTGTAAATATGCAACAAAACACTTCAGATTTGCATAAAAAAGGTGTAAATTTGTCAGTGTTCCATGGGGACGCGTCCCTTAGGGTGGGGGTCGTAGGGGACACGTCCCCGGGACGGGGGGACTCCAGGGGGGACGTTTCCCCACGTCCCCTTTTTGGGGAGACGCGGGGGGGGCTTGGGGGGACACGACTACCCAAGGTGGGGGACGAGACTCCCCAAAAGGGGGACTCTTGGACGCCCCCCCTTTAAAAGGGGGACTTTTGGATGTCCCCCCCCCAAAAGGGGGACTTCTGGAAGTCCCCCCCAAATTTTTTTTGCCTAGTAAGACTTAAAAAAGAAAAAAAAAATAATTTTTTTTTTTAAAACAAATATATATATATATAATTAATTTATGTTATTGTTGAGATTTATCATATTATCATTATTATTTTTATTTTTTATATTTTTTTTATATTATATATGTGACGTCCCCCCGTCCCCCATTTCCCAAAAATCCCTAAAATTTGGGGGTACTTCCACACGTCCCCCTTGTGCGTCTCCCCGTCCCAGAGTCTTGGTGGAACATTGAAATTTGTAAGTAAAATACTAAAAAATTTGCAAACAAAATTATTCTTTTTTTGTATTTTTGGACTCGTGCCTTCTATTGAATGGACATGGAGTCAAAAGAGAAGAAAATTGATAAGGCAATTTTAATTTGAAGCTCACAAATTTGGAAATTTCCATATCAAACCATTAAATTCATCCATAACAAATAGTTGGCCGCTAAAATTGTTTCTCCTTTATTTAAGAGATGTAAATACAGAGTTTGAGAATACTAGATTGACAATCTAAAGGACTAACGGGACATAAAGCCATTGCTAAACTACTTGACTTTCACAATACTTAAGGATAAAGTCACATGAATACTATGGGAGCAACTTCAACACTCGATCACAAACTCACTCAAAGATTTGACATGAAAGGAATACAAAATTGAAGAATGGAAGTGCAAGGACTAGACAATTATCAATCACCATCCAAAATCAAATTTCCATCTTTTATAGAATGAGAATGGATCAATACAAAGGAATTATTCTAGAATAAGATTAGACATGAAAGGAATAAAAAATTGAAGAATAGAAGTGCAAGGAATAAACAATTATCAATCACCATCCAAAATCAAATTTCCATCTTTTATAGAATGAGAATGGATCAATATAAAGGAATTATTCTAAAATATCACAAGTTTGAGAATAGAAACCCTAAAACATGCTAAATCACTCATGAAGAGAGTGCATTGTTTTAGGTAGTTTTATCCTCACCCAAGCCTCTAAGAGTCTACACTAGAGGAGCACACTCATATAATAACCTACACTACCCCAAAGGTGTCATGTGTCATGTCCATATCTTGCATGTTGGACACATGAAACGCTAAGACATGTGTCCTAAAATAGGACACATGACAAACATATGCCCTAGACATGTGTTTCTTATTTGACTCTTGAAAAAAAAAATCATTGCTATTTTCTCACTTTTCGTTGTACGAAAATAGATCTTATGGTCTCTCATTGTGTAAGTGAAGGGTAACATCTATATTTGAAAGGATTCCAAGTGTTTTTTAAATGTTATATTTTATAGAATAATACAAAGCTATTATTCTAGAATATCACAAGTTTTAGAATAGAAACCCTAAAACATGCCATGAAGAGAGTGCATTGTTTTAGGTAGTTTTATCCTCACTCAAGCCTCTAAAAGTCTACACAAGAGGAGCACACTCATAATAATCTACACTACCCCCAAAGGCGTCATGTCCGTATCTTGCATGTTGGACACGTGACATGCTAAGACATGTGTCCTAAAATAGGACACATGCCAAACACATGCCGTAGACGTGTCTTGCCTCTGTGACTCTAAAAAACATTTTTTCATTGCTATTTTCTCACTTTTAGTTGTACAGAAAGAGATCTTATGGTCTCTCATTGTGGAAGTGAAGGATAACATCTAGATTTGAAAGGATTCCAAGTGTTTTTTAAATGTTATATTTTATAAAAATATTGGATCTTTATGTCTATATTTCATTTTTGTATTTGTAATTTTTTTCATATATATATATATATATATATAGTGCTCTTCATGTCCTATTTTTGGGTTTGACGTGTCCTATGTTGGATACTCGTGTTTCTATGTCCTCCGTGTCGTTTGTCCTCGTGTCATGTGACTTAGGTCATAAGTAAATCCTCAAGTACTAAGTCACATGACTCGAGGACATGGGGCACAAAGGACATAGAAATACGAGTGCCTGGCATGAGACACGTCAAGCTCAGAAATAAGACACAAAGGACACACACACACACACACACACTATATATTAAAAAAATTACGAATTACAAATTACACATATAAAAATGAAATATAAACATAAAGATCCATTTTTTTTTAGAAATAGAACATTTAAAAAACACTTGGAATCCCTTCAAATCTCGATTTTACCCTTCATTTGCACAATGAGAAATCACAAGAGCTCTTTCCGTCCAACTAAAAGTGAGAAAATAACAATGAAAAATATTTTTAGAGCAAACATCTAGGATATGTCTAGGGCACATGTCAGACATGTGTCCTATCATGTCTGTGTCTAACATGCAAAATACAAACATGGAACCCTAGGGGCCGTGTCCTATTACTTAGCTCAAGTATGATATAAGAGCCCTCATCCATTGAAATAACCTAACTCTAAGAGTTAAACAACATGCAGTCTCACACTTGCTTGCTAGTCAAGCAACTTTTGAATATAAAAAATAGATGTCCTTTTGTCTTGAAAAGAACAAAAAGCAACCTCAAAATAGCTCCGAAGTTTGCATGATCCCATATTCATAAAACCATTGCAATTATATGTTAGATTAGTGTATCTCATATATAGTCTTCTACATGGATGGGCACATGTGTGGTAGATTTGGGTGCTTTAGTTACAACAACACGACACACTTAACAAATTCGTACAACATTGATTTCCATGTAGTGTGATGGCTTGTAGATGATGGTGTGGTAGTCTAGTATAGTAGACTAGGGGGGTGCACCACTAATTTTGTAGGCTTCTAACATTGAGGGCGTGTTAACCCCTAGATTTTCACCCTTGAAAGTCTTGAGGGTTAAGAGCCAACATGCAACACTTTGGTTGGCATACTGAGATTTTTCTAGGGTTTTAACACTTGTTTTGAGGAGGTTGGTTCACACACGAGGCAAGTATGTGATCAGTACATGGTTGCTTAGTTTAGAGTCACAATTTACTTGGTTTCCATGCATTTTTGAGAGAGAGAGATGTATACATATAGGTATTACTACTTTTTAGGAGGCACGGTTTGAGTTGGTCTCCTGATAGTTTGGGGTAGTTCAGAGCATACAATATGAGTCCTTGCAGGATTCTAGGCCCGATGACGCTTTTTTCTAGGCGACATGCAGGAATTTGCTATTTTTGGCAGGTTGTGATCCACGCCCCAGATTTAGATTCTGAGAGCACAATATTGATCCTTGAGGCATCCAGGGGCCTTTAGACCTTTTTACGGATGATGTCACCCATATTACTATTTTTAGCAAGTTGAGCATCAAGGCCCGCATGACAGTTCTGATTGCATATTTGGATCCCTTGCGAAAATATGCGATTAATGAGTATGAAGTCAAGGGTATTCATACACATTTCTATTTTTGGCAGTATTTATGTGGCGATGTCATCCTAGTCATCCAGGGTGATGTGGATAGTTATTCTAAAAATAGGACTAGGAATCTATTTTTAGAGGTTCTATTTTTAGCAGGTCCTATTTTTAGAGGTTATATTTTTAGTTGCCTCTATATTTAGCAGGTCCAGTGATCATCCATGTAGTGCCAAGTGACATTCTCAAAGGTTGACATGTGGCAATGATGTGGCATCCACCTAAGCTAGGGCACATATTCCTAAAAATTCGAGCATATGATAATTAATTAATGATGGAGAAGGGGTCACATGAGTTTAGTCGTAATAACCAACACCATGCTCTAGTTAACTGAACCTCACTCATGTGTTAGCAGTTAAATATAGTTTTCACTTACCCCTTTAGACTTGGGCGCCTTTCTCACTCTCACACATATGGACGCATGCTTCAGTTAACTGTCAACATGTCTCACTCTCTCAGACTTGCATCTATTCTTAGCCCTCTCATGCACCTATGCACCCATTCTAAACTCAAACTCAGCTTTTTCCTTTTTCACATGCTTTCCACATGTGCCTAGTCCCTATTCTTAGCCTCTCATGTGTCCTTTTTCTCATGTTGGGATGTGCTCCCTCACTAGATTTATATTGGAGGCTTGCCATTGGTTATTTCGTCAGTTCTTAGCATGAGCAACATAGTCTCTCTCTCTCTCTCTCTCTCTCTCTCTCTCTCTCTTCTCTTGTCTAGTGATGTGTCATTGAGCAAAGTAGTCATTGTATTGGTTGTGAGATTGCCAATTGTGGCGCAACCAACCCTCTTGTAAAGCTGGTTCAATAAAGAAGCTTGTGTTTATTGTTCGAACCTCTCTTCTTGATGGTATTGTGGTGAAGTTGCAATTTGATATGTCATTTCTTAGCTATTTACTATGATGGTATCAATCCTCTAAGTAGTTTTCTTTGCTTTTTTCCATTCTATTATCATTGTCCTAACTCCGTAGGTTCCCTCTAAGTGTATTAGATCAATTTTTTCCACCGTTTTGGACTGCTTTACGCATTGTCCAAGGAAAAACAACTCGTTGATTTTTTGAGTTTTCAGACCTTAAATCAGCCACAAGGGCGCTTCATTGTGCCCATGGATTCCCCTTAGAGGCTAGCAAGGCTTAGCTTGAACATAGAGGGGTTTAGCTTGTGATATCTGGGGCTATTTCTCCTATAATTAGCCAAGTTTTTACTGATTTCATAACATGTTTATCAACTCAGATTGGAGGGTAGAAATTTGTGCTAACAAATTGGTGTTGTTGTCGAGGAACACTAACCCTGGTAAATGACATCGGTGAGTTTTTTACTTTAATTTATTTATTTTTTCTAACTCACCTGGCGACTCCATAGTATCCAGGGATGAATCCACATGGGACTTACACAAGATCTTTCGGTTTCGATTCCCTCACAAGGTGAAGTTCTGAGCTTCAACAAACTTTAATATCTTTTTCTGGAACAAGACTTATCTTTTGCCAAGAACTCTTTTCAAATTGGGTAATTCTTAGGTAAGTTATTTTTCGACGAGCACTATGGTGAGTGTATCTTCGACATCTTCATCTTTATTTTATTTTCATCTCGATCTAGTTGCTGTGATTTTTTCTATCTGAGACTAATAATATGGATGCAATTGTGATGCCACCGGTAAGGTGGAAATTTTCTGCTTTTGACCCACTAAGTTTTGCTGCATTCCCATATTATCCTCACGACTTGTCTGTACGTAAGTGGCTTACACACATACCTTTGTTTTCAGGGAGGTTGGGAGAATCAATTAAGGATCACTTACTAAATTTTTGCAAGTGGTGGGCGATTTTAATGTGGAACATGAAGATGTGGTGATGAGGATGTTTGTGTCGATTCTCGAGTGGGAGGCACGAGCATGGTACAAGTCCCTTTCGGATGCTTCCATTGATGGATGGGATTACTTCTAGGAGAAACTCACTGAAAGATGGGCAAACACACATGACATTTTTTTATTATGCACAAATTTTTCAATTATTAAAAAGCATGAAAGTGAAATTGTTTGTCAATTTAATGCTCATTTTTTCAAAATTTACAATCAAATTCCTTACAGAGTGAGGCCTAATGAAACTGTTGCTTTAATTTATTATCTTGAGGCATTTGAAGGTATTTATGGTGGTTTTCTCCGGAATGAAGACCCTCAAAGTATGGAGGAAACGGAAGCTGCCGCTTTCAAGTTAGAAAGAAATAATCTTGCAGCTTGTGAACTCCCTCCGATCCATGTCCCAGATCAACCAGTGAAGATAACTCCACTTGATGATCTTCAACCATTGGTTGTTACATAAGTGCAAGAAGTCCATCATATTGAAGATGAACGACAACTTGCACCATGCCAAGTTCCTAGAGATGAACAAGAGGGTGATAGCCCAATTTTAGATGATATGGAACCAATGGTTGCACCATTTGAGTCAGGTACAAAGTTCCAAGAAGATAAAGGTGACGATTTGAATACTCAAGAGTGTTCATTGGTTCCCCCCATTAGCGAAGATGAAAAATTTCAGGAGGAGGAACCACATGTTAACCAAGTAGAGATCAATCAAAAAGGGATTTCATCTGTGCCCATCTTAGAAGAGGCTTCATCCTTTCCTTGCACAACAGTGGTTCAAGAACAACTTGATCCAATACCATTATAGCAGGAGGAGATACTTTTGGCTCAATCAGAGGATGATGTCCCTTACACTTTGCATACTATTCTGCATCCCAAGGTTGTCCTTCAGGATCTTGAGATTGATCAGGACTTGGATATCAGAGTTCATCATGACCCAATTGAGCTCAGGATGATGGAGGTATTTCAACAGATAGATTCTAAGAGTTCTAGCTCTCACGCTTTCACGCTGGTTACTGTTGAAATCAGTGTTACAAGAACTGAATCGGAACCGGTAAAACCGGCCGGTCCAACCGGTTCTGAGCCTCCACCGGTCTAAACCACCCCATCAAACCACCCCTGACCGGTTCCATATGGAACCAGTGTTTTTGCATGAACCGACCAGTTCCATACCAGTTCCGTGAAGATGACCCGTGGGTGGAAAAGGTAGGGGGAATTTAGATTTTTAAAAAAATTTAGGGTTGGGATTCACATTTTTTTTAAAATTTAGGGTTTTTTTAAAAAACTTTGCAAATTTGTGTATAATGGTTTGGATTCACATGGATACACATGAATATGTATTTGTTTTTCAAAATTTGAATATTTTGTGTATTTTTAGTGATCGGTTTTTTGATCCGTTTTTTTCCCGGTTCTGGTTCGGTTGTGGTTTTTTGGGTTGACCGGTTCAATGACCGGTCCGGTTCTAGTAACTTTGGTTGAAATACCATGTTCTAAATCCCAACCAATGACCTCCAATCAACTAGCAGCCTTCAACTATGCCTTCACTAGCAAAAAAAGGTAGCTTTGGGGTATATGATATTTCATGTTTGGTCCCCTTGGAGGGTTGACTTTGTTCACCTCTCTCGTCGAACTGATCATTTGGCTACATGGCTACATTGGTCCTTTGATTACGATGATTTAATCATGGCAACTTTGAGGTAAAAACTTTTGGGTCTAGGGTAGTTGTCTTTCCTTTCAACATTGTCATTTTAATATTTCCTTCTTGTTGATTTTTTATAGTTTTAGGACAACAATCTACATTTTCCTTGCAATGTCTTTTCCCTTTGGTTATCTACTTTAGTCTTTGCATAAGTGTCGTTGAGTTTTTTCCTACTTATATCAGCATGTGGTGGAGTCTTGTGTGTCTTTCTTTTCCTTGAATAAATGGCTATCCATAACTGTTTTTCCTGGGTCAAAATTTGAATGTCTATCTTACGCATGTCGAGCCTTTGTGTTTATCATTAGAGTTAGCCTGGATGGGGGTTCCATTTGTCACTATTCCCAAAGAATTGAGCCTTTAGGATGGGTGGTTTGAGGAGACATATGAGTGTCTTGAGTCATCTTATGTTTGGTATCCTCATCTCTTATCATTCGATCTTCTGCTTTTAGTCAGTTATCCTCCCATCCAACATATGGATATGGTACTTGGTTCTTTCATATTGATCTTCTTGAGTTATCATTTCATGCTGAAGGAAGAGAGACAAGATTGATATTCTTTTCAGTAGGTC
Organism: Picea engelmannii; assembly: GCA_009831015.1. Taxonomy (NCBI): domain Eukaryota; kingdom Viridiplantae; phylum Streptophyta; class Pinopsida; order Pinales; family Pinaceae; genus Picea; species Picea engelmannii. Next base: position 220,087 of record ML788894.1, read on the forward strand.
ATCTTGTATTGACTTCAACACATCATCTACAGATGACCCACAAATAGAGCACCTTGGTAGCCGTTAGCATAATTGGCGGTTATTTTGCATCCAACAAGGCCGAGCATCATTGGGCTTTGATTGGATGATCCTTGTCACTGTTCGACTTCAGAAAATCATTCACAGTGTCAGGTTGTGCTTGTACCTTAGGACCCATTGACATTATTGGTGGTGTTCCTTCGCACTTCACATGTGTTTACATTATTGAAATTTGATAAAGTGACTTTCTCCCTTGTGTCGACATCAACACATTTACCACGGGGAGGAGTGTACATTATCGGGTGGTAGCACGTAGAGGATTCAGATGAGACCCTTTGGTTTTCAGCTTTCAGTGGGAGGATTATATATTTTGACTTCATGGCCCATTGGACAAGATTTGGTACTATAATTCAGATTACAGGTTGTTCTTCATCAACTTACATGGCCTTTGTATCCCTCCACATAGTTACATGGGTATTTTGGTACACATTCCTCAATTCACAGAGCATCATTGGTACATCTTGCAGAGTTCTCACATGGTATCAATTTGATTATATGGACACAAAGATTCTTATGGTTCTCGACATCCCACAGGGGGATCCCATACCCTTGAGTTGTCATTGTTAACCCCTAGATTTTCACCCTTGAAAGTCTTGAGGGTTAAGATCCAACATGCAACACTTTGGTTGGCCTATTGATATTTTCCTAGGGTTTTAGCACTTATGTTGATCAAGAGGTTGGTTCACACATGAGGCAGGTACATGATTAGTACGTGGTTGCTTAGTTCAGAGTCACAATCTACTTGGTTTCCATGCATTTTGAGAGAGAGATGTATACATACAGGTGTTACTACTTTTTAGGAGGCACGGTTTGAGTGGGTCTCCTGACAGTTTGGCATAATTCAGAGCATACAATATGAGTCCTTGCAGGATTCTAGGCCCAATGACACTTTTTTCCAGGCGACATGCATGGATTTGTTATTTTTGGCAGGTTGTGATCCAGGCCCCAAATTCAGATTCCGATAGCACGGTATTGATCCTTGAGGTATCCAAAGGCCTTTGGACCTTTTTCTGGATGATGTCACCCAGATTACTATTTTTAACAGGTTGAGCATTAGGGCCCGCATGACAGTTCTGATTGCATATCTGGATCCCTTGCGGAAAGACGAGATTAATGAGTATGAAGTCAAGGGTTTTCAAAAGACTTTCTATTTTTAGCGGGTCTTATTTTTAGAGGTTCTATTTTTAGTTGCCTCTATATTTAGTAGGTCCAATCATCATCCATGTAGTGCCAAGTGGCATCCTCAGAGGTCGACATATGGCAATGATGTGGCATCCACCTAAGCTAGGGTGCATATTCCTAAAAATTTGAGCATATGATAATTAATTAATGATGGAGAAAGGGTCGCATGAGTTTAGTTGTAATAACCAACACCATGATCCAGTTAACTGAACCTCACTCATGTGTTGGCAATTAAATATAACCTTCACCTACTCCTTTAGACTTAGGTGCCTTTCTCACTCTCACACATATGGGCACATTCTTCAGTTAACTGTCAGTTTGTTTCACTCTCTCAGACTTGCATCTATTCTTAGTCCTCTCATGCACCTATGCACCCATTCTAAACTCATTCTCTACTTTTTCCTTTTTCACATGCTTTCCACATGCACCTAGTACCTATTCTTAACCTCCATGTGTCCTTTTTCTCCTGTTGGGATGTGCGCCCTCACTAGCTATAGAGAGTTTTTGAAGGTTTCAGTGAGTAGTATGTCCAAGCTTCGGTGATAGTAGCAAAATTATGCCAATGATCAACACATGGACCTGAGAAGGTTGTGGGGTGCGAAACCCTATTTTTGATTCAGTGATTGTACATTGTAGCTTGTTCAAAGTAGTGTTAGTAAAGACAACTCCTCTTATGTAAGAGAGACGCATATTGGATGGAGCCTCCAACTTTGTGCTATTGAAGTTGATATTGTAGAACCTCTTGGAAATGGAAAGACTTATGGTACCTTGTGGAGAAGGTGGTTGCACTGCCTACAGATCCCAAAGATTTGACATAACACAACAAGAAGGCAATAAATGTGAAGTGAATCTTGTTGGATTAGATGAAGGATTACTTGATCCCTCATATCGCCTGGAAAAAGATTGCCAAAGAACTATATGATGTCTTGGGAACCTTGTACCAAAGTGTGAATGTATCCAAGAAGATGAAGCTTACCTCTACCCTCATGAGCAAAAGAAATATAGTAGCAAGCTTTCTCATGAAGATAATAGAGCTGATAGATTAGATTGATGCAATTGGGGACAAAGTTTAGGATAACGAGCTAGTTCAAATTTCTTTTAATGGATTTTTGGCATAATTTTGTCCAAGTTATCTACGATTGGTTGAATTTACTTGTCTTTGAGTAGTTATGGGATGCTTTAATTGGAGGGGAGATGAGACTACAACAAGTCTCAACTAGTTATGAGGATGTTCTAGACCTAACCCTGATTGGGAAGGTGAAGAAGGGAGAAAGTAAATGATTTGGGAAAGGTCAGAAGAAGAAACAAGATTCACGATATTCTTACCAACAAAAGAAGGATTTGAGCCATCACAAGTGCTTCAACTATAATAAGCATGTCCATTATGCTTCTCCATGACCAAAGAATAAGGGGAAGGGTAGGAAGCAGTAGAAGAAACAATTTGTGGGAAGTATTGAAGCTTTTGGAGTGGATGAGTCGATTAATTGGCTCGATACAACCTTTGCCTTGGTGTCATGCCTTTCCACCAACGTATTTTCAAGTGTTGGGTGGTATGTTGATGGTGCAACATTGAGACACTTGATTCCAATCAAATTGACCTTCTTCAAGTTAGAGGAATGAAATAGTATCATTAAGGTGGAGCTTGGTGATGATGGAAAGTACCCAGTGATTGAATTAGGGTCTATCTCATTCCTCATGCTAGCTGAGGAATTTTTGGATCTACATGAGGTACTGTATGTTCTTGGTGTGACTAAAAATCTCCTTTCAATTTCTTGTCTAATAGATTTGAAGTGTAACGATGAGTTTGATGATTAGGAATTCATTATCAAAAGTTGGAACCTTGAAATGAGTCAAGTTTTGGCCAAAGCAGTTAGGGAGGGTGCCTTTATAGATTACTAGTAGATCTAGTGAAGTAGAGAGCCTTATTGACTAGTAGTGACAATTTGTACTAGCTTTGGTAGAGAAGAATTGGTCCCTTGAACTATGGTTCCTTACCTCCTTGGAAAGACATGGTGGTTGGATTCCTCAACTTCAAGGTGTTGAAGAAAGGAGTGTGCAAGGGATGTTGTAACATCCCTAGATCCCTCAATGAGGCATGCTACCACAAAATTCATCTCTGATACCAACCTGTAACGCACCCACTACAACTCAAATACCCACTAAAATGGAGTGACACAATTCCTACAACAATTCCAACCACCCAACTCTCTTCCCCATCAGTATGAAAAACCCAAGGGACGAGATTTCCTTCTCTCAATCGCAGTCCCTAAGATAATATCCATCCCCTCCAGGGCTCTTAACACAGACCGACCAAGAATCTCTCTACTGGGGGCTCCGGGAAATTTAGCTGCAATAGGAGTGCTCACACAACATTTACAAATTCTCTTGGGTAATTTCCTTAATATGAATCTCTCATAGGCTTACCAACCTCATTCTCAACACAATTACTAGCTTCAACAAGCTACCTTTAATATGCACTATGGTTGGCCACTCTTTCTCAACACTCAACTTTGTTTTTTCTCACTTATTTCTAACTATACCTTTTATTTTTTTTCCTACTCAAATTTCCTATTCTCCCATGCTTGCTTGACGCTTACTTTTTCCCAAGGATGATTACACTCAATCCATTGCAGAGTTCACATTATAATATTCGATACTTTCACAATTTAATGACTCCTGCAGGAATTCCAACCAGCAATCTCTCGTTCCCCTTAGCCTACACAACCCAAGGAAGTGTACCCCCTTCTCTGCACTACAGTCCCTCAGGCTATCCCACTTCCCTTCTAGGGATATAGCACAAGCCGGACATGAAGTCTCATATTTGTGGTTTTAAGAACTCCAACTGCACCAAAATGGAGTCTTTGTACTCTTATTTACAAACATACATTCAAGTTTCCTAAAAAATCTGCAAAAAGTTGGGGGTACTCTTCCCACATGACCTCATCGTGCTCCCACATGGTGTCTTCGTCTTCAAGATCGTAGTAGGTCCATTGGACCTTTACCAAGTCGATGGCTTAGTTCTTGAGCACTTTGACTGTCCGATCCAGGATGCGCATCGTCTCCTGGAACAATGGATTCACCATATTTTCCTTAGTTCTTTATGTGCAATGGGAATATAAGGATACAAAGGAACAATGGATTCACCATATTCACATATTCACAATGTTTGGACTGTTACCCCCTCACTTCTAGGGGTAAGGGTAACTAGAGGAGATTTTTTCTCCATGATCCACATTTCAAACAACAATTTCGATTATGACATTTTGGACTCCGCACAGATAGTTTCCCATAGATGCCTTCCATTACATGCTCAACTCACTCACATTAGATGACATGGTGCATTACATGCTGAGGTTCTCATACTTCATATCGAGTGATAATGTTATTGTTTTGGGCATGAAGATGGCGATCACGGGTTGAATTGGGTTATGAATCATGATGCTTTGACATTATGCTTTTTACCTTCTTTCACCTTAGTGTCATCATCATCTCCTAGTCGAAGTGTTGTCACTCTTGGGAAAAATTGTACTACTGGGGGGTCTTAATAAGGGAAATGTGTTCATATCCTATTCTATACATAAAACACTCCATCTCTCCCCTCTCCATTATCTTATCTTTTGGGTTGGTTGTCATATGTCGCCTATAAAGGCTCATGCCTCATAGTCCTTGTTATCCACCAAGTTGCACTAGTTGGATTTCCTAATGAGCCGCCAAAGTTTGAGCAGTCAGTGCTCATATGACAAAGTTCAGAGTTCAGTCGGTCTTTCAAAAGACCACCTTTTTCCGCATTTCCATCATTGTAATAAATGACCCAAGTATGAAATATTGTAAAAGACTATTGGCTACCTAAGACCTAGGTATGAGCATGTACTTAGAGTGTTTTTTTTCACTTGTTAATTATTTTTTGCTTGCCTTTGTGGGCGATTAATAATTTCTAAGTTTTTTCACTCAAGAGATCGACTCCAAAGCTGGAGTATGTGCTGGTGGTTAGGCCTTGGCATGGTATAACCAATGCCTACTGTCTGAATGTATATGAGTTCATACTAGGTCATATTAATAGAGTCATATGAAAATTGCGGCTATGTTTGATAGGTTCTTTTTAATGTTTTAGTGAAAAAGTAAAATTCTTGCAAAAATGGAATTTTTTAATTGTAAAGCAATAAGTTGTAAAAATATGGCATCAAACATCATCAGATGCCATATTTATGGTCGTTTTCCAATCTAGAGTATCATGTAAACCCCTATTTTCCTTCTTTTGAGATAAAAAAGTGATTATTTTCACTAAAAAATGAAAATTACTCTAAAAATACGGAAAATGGGTAATTTAATTAGATCCCTATTTTTTAGGGAAACCGGGGAACATGTCAGAAACATGTTTTTTTTGTGTTCCCAGTTGACTGAAGACCAAGGTGAGTTTATCAGAGATGGAGGTGACTTCACTTGAGTAGAAAGGCGTGGAGGAGATCCCAAGATAGGGACTCGACCCCAATTGATGAGATGGCGCATTCTAAAGGGATGGCACACATCCCAAAGCCCCTACTCACCCTCACACTCCCCTTCCACTCCTATCACTCCCACTTCACCCCATTTGTCCTCACTTCACTCGCCCTTCACCCTACTCCACTATCCTTCCACCTCACTTCACTCCACACACCTCCACTTAACCTCACACATCTCTCCCTTTACTCTTGCGCATCTCCTCCTTTACTCTCACACATACCTCTTTGGAGTTGTCACCCCTTATGCTATTTAAGCAAGGATACCCCTCCTCTTATTGTTAGTTGGAGTTTTGGGAAGTTAGACCTATATTGTTGTATCATTTTGTCATTTTTAAGATTGAATAAAGAGACTTTGGAGTTCCATCAGTGTTGATGCCATGTGTGGTTGCTTGAATCTTATGCTATGGTTGTGAGGTAATCTGTATTTTTTCTTCAATTTTGAATATCTATTGCAAAGGCTTTGAAAGTATGCTCTCATACAATAGAGTGAGGTAAATCTAGTTTGATTAATCTCATTTCTTTTCTTATAACTCACAAACTTTTATATTGCATGTATTTTTTTTTTGGTTAAACTAACATGCATATTTGAGTTTCTGTTTTATGTTGGAGAGACCTTCGTTAACAGTGTTTGCAAGGTTGAAGTATATTTGTTTACAAGTTCTTCAAGCTTGGAGAATTGAATGGTTGTAGTTTCAACCTTCATTTGTCCAGGATCATCAAGGAATAAAACTCCCTCTACTCTTCATTGAGGACTCCATAGCCCATATTTTTCAATTCTTGAAAAAAAAAGAGTTTCTTCCTTTCTCCCTCACATTCTTCAAAATTTATTTGGTTACTTCCTTCATGCAAGCATAAGAAGCTAGATTTGAATTCAAAGTTTAACTTAGTTTCATTTTTGCTTGCAAAGCACCTAGATCTAGGCATATCTTTTATCTATCTAAAGCTAGATCTAGTTAAGAAAAACTCCTGTATTGCTAGTTTCTTTTATGTAAAATTTAAAGGTTTGAAGGGGTATGATTGATTGAGTTTCATTTCTTTTATTTGGCAAAATCAAAGTGCTTTCATTTGCTGTCCTAAAAGGCAGCCCCAAAATCTCTAAAAATTTACAAGTTTTAGCATAAATTTTACTTAGTCTTTTTTTGCATTTTTTTTTTAAGTTGACCAAAGACACTTCTAAAGTGTTTTTGGCCATCTTTGGGATTTAATTGCTTGTTTTTTTCTTGCAGAAATAATAGGTACAAGGGGAGATTCCGTCGATTTTGGCGAAATCAAGACTTTTGGAGCATCCAGGGGTTTCCTACTTCATCAAAGAAGATTTTTCTGTTTCAATTTCTTTGTAATTCTTAAGATCCAAAACTTATAAGGATCCAAGTTTCTAAGGAGAAGATCAAAGAGAACTTAGTTCTCATTGTAATAGGGTTAATAAAAGCAAGCCCTTTTGTGCCCAATTTCTCCATCCCCATTAGGGGGATTTGTGTGTCGTGGTTTGGCTTTACTTTGTTTTTGTGTAAGTTTAATATTTTGATCTTAAACACACATACAATCATAAGCAAATCTAACACACATAACACTCACATTTCACATGGATGTTTAAAAAATACTTTCAATCTTTATGCATGTTTAGTTTAGAGCCTATTTTCCACTTTCAACAATAACTTTTGAAGTTCCACTTTTGAAGTTTCTTGCAAAGCTTTCAGTTATTTACAAAGTTTTATCTCTTTCAGTTTTGCAAAGCGAAGACTTTACCTTGATTAGCAGAATGAGGGCCTTAGCAGGCAGAATGGAAGTGATACCTTTTAAGTTAGGAGTGAGATTAGAGCTGCTTGGAGGCCCTTCCGGAACCCTAGAATCCAAGGCCCATCCCAACTCGACTGAGCACAGAACTAGCTCCCTGTGCTCCCCATAAAAAAAAATAGTTCTATTCTTTTTAGAAGAGAGAGCACCTTTGAAATAGTTCAGGCAGGTTAGATACTACGGGTCAGATACTACAAGTCAAACTTACCAACAATAACTTTTGAAGTTCCACTTTTCAAGTTTCTTGCAAAGCTTTCAGTTATTTACAAAGTTTTATCTCTTTCAGTTTTGCAAAGTCAATAAACCTTGTTTGTAGTTTAATTAGGGAAATCTCAGAAGTTGTTAGCTCAATGCGCATGAAAATGCCTAAGGGGAATCTGTGAAGTAAGGTGGGCCCTCTCTGGACCTGGTTTCCCACCCATTTTGGACATCCGACACCCTTAGTGAACTTACTGGTGAGACATCTTAGGTTTCGGTAATTTCTCTGCAAGTTTCCAAACAAAGAGTTAGATTCTAAAGATGCCACATATTCTCTCATTAATCTACCTTTAATTTACCTTAATAAAACACTCGATCAACAATTGCCCACGACTCCTTTTAAGGCACTGATACAACTGATTTATCTTTATATATGTGAGCAAATTTACTTCATTCATGCAATTGTCTAACTAATTTCGTTAATCTTGCAAATCTTGTATCCTACTTGATATATGCATGCTTATGGACAAATGGTTTATGTGATTATCTCAAATGATGAATGATGAATGTTACTTGTTGAATGCCTTTGTTTTATTAAGCAATAAAATCTTAGAAGTAGTTCTTTTTCTTTTCTTAGTTTAAAAGAGCCTTAGATTATTTTTATAGGGACTACCCCCCTTGGCTTCGCTAGGAGTTGGCTTAGATGGAGGAGTTGAGGATCATGTGACAATACCTTGGCTCGAAAATCCCCCCCAAGGACACACCAAGTGGATTGAAGGTTTCTTCCACGTTACCCTAGGTGTGTATAAGGCGGCAACAATCCTCATGAGAAGGAGCTTAATATAAGAATGCTTGGAGGTTGATGAGCTTAATATAAGACATAGTCCTCATGAGAAGGATCATAATATAAGAATGCTTGGAGGTTGATGTAGCCTAATATAAAAATGTTTGGATGTTGATGTAGCATAATAAAAAAATATAGAAAGACCAATGCTATAATTCAAAATGCAAAGTAAAGAAACAAGAAAGAAGAGAAAAGTCTAAAAACTAAGAAACACAGTGAAGCATGGGCTCTACCCCCCTAAGAGGCCATCACCCTAAGTCCCATGCAATGAATGCATACCTAACAGATAGACTTAGCAAATGAAAAAATCAAAAGTAAAAAAAGGTTGAATGAATAAAGAAAAAGGCAAATATGGGTGTGGAAATACATAGTGTTGAGGAAAGGGTAACTAATGAATGCATACCTAACAAATAGACTTAGCAAATGAAAAAATCAAAAGTCAAAAAAGGTTGAATGAATAAAGAAAAAGGAAAATACGGGTGTGGAAATACATAGTGTCGAGGAAAGGGTAACTTATTGCCTAAGTGCTCCCTCATACAAATGGCCTAAGTGCTCCCTCATACAAATGTGCTCATGAGGATGGATATCATACATAACCTTTCATGACTATGCCATAACCCATGAAGTAAACCCAAAAAAATACCATATGCCATTACACATGCTCCTTGATGTGTTTCCGGGACATACTTCTTATCCTGGATACTGACACACCTACCTAATAGAGGGTAATGAAAAAAAATCAAATAGGGGTGTGGAAATACATAGTGTCGAGGAAAGGGTAACTTATTGCCTAAGTGCTCCCTCATACAAATGTGCTCATGAGGATGAGTATCATACATAACCTTTCATGACTATGCCATAACCGATGAAGTAAACCCCAAACCATACCATATGCCATTACACATGCTCACGAGGATGAGTATCATACATAACCTTTCATGACTATGCCATAACCGATGAAGTAAACCCCAAACCATACCATATGCCATTACATATGCTCTTGATGATGACTATCATACATAACCTTTCATGACTATGCCATAACCCATGAAGTAAACCACAAACCGTACCATATGCCATCACGCATGCTCATTGATGGGTTTCCCAGGACATACTTCTTATCCTGGGTACTAGATGGAACACCTAATAAGGGGTAATAATGATCCTCACATTACCTCAACTTGGAAAATTGTATAACTTTGTAAGCGTGTGAAGTTTGAAGAGGATACTTAATGTGATCTATCTGATGGAATTTTCATTGACACGATTCACTTTATATGTTGTGTTTGACTTGTGTACATGCCTTCGGTCTTCATGGTGCATTGGACCACATGGGCCCCTCCTTGGACGATGGATGGATTTTAGATAGCCACATATTTGATTGACATCTTGGTCCTTTGGAGGACATTGAAGGGCTACTAGCACATGCTAGATCAACTCACATCTCACCAAACCATATATATCACCCTAGATCCACTCACATCTCTTCAAATGAGTCTTTAATTGATCCCATATGCCCAAAAATATAGTAGGCACTAGTCATTCTCACAATAGTCAATCACTAAATTTTGAATTTTACTCTCTTTTCATTGTTTTAAGGTTATATTAGGGTTTTATAACAACAAATATTCATTTTCAGCCATAAAGGACTAGGATGTTTTGACTTTCATGCATATTATTGACTTAAATATCATCTTTAAACCCTGAATTACATTGTTGATTTGTTAGTTCAACCTTCTAGGTCTAGACATCTAGGGTTTTAGGGTTTCTCTATGCATCTTTAATTTCAGATTTTGTTGATAAATAAAACCCTAGTTTAATTCACTATTTAGTCCTCTTTCTTCATTGGTTTATTACTTGTTTAAGGAATAGCTTTATTGCTACTGTAATAATAACTTGTATTTATGCTATAAATCAATATCTTTATTTCAAGTTTTACAAAATCCTTTAGCTTTTTCTTATTTTAGCTTTATTGCTATTGTAATAATAACTTGTATTTATGCTATAAATTAATATCTTTATTTCAAGTTTTACAAAATCCTTTAGCTTTTTCTTATTTTGTAGTGTTTGGGGATCCTCTTAAGCCCAAAATTCACTTGGAAAACCTTATAAATTGACCTAGATCCTCATCTCTTCAAATTTGGAAATTGCACTATCTTACCACCTTATCCTTACTTTGTTTATATTATTTTATTGGTGGTAGATTGAGTAGCTACTCGAGAGACCTTAGACTTGATTGTGCCTTGCCTAGAGACCTTAGACTTGATTGTGCCTTGCCTAGGGTTTCTTGGAGGCTACACAAGGGAAGCTTTCCCTTGTGTTGGATTTATTCCTTCACTAAAGAGAAGGAAGTTGTTTTCTAGGTGATAGTGGTACATCTTTCGATGTTCCACTACTCTTGAAGGCTTTGCACTAAAGTGATAGATTGTGTGGTAACATGGATGATGCAACCTTTTTATAGGCTACACGTTTTTTCGTGGTTGGTCATATATTAGAGGATTCCTTCCAAGGATAGGTTGGCTAAGAGTGGTCTCTTGAATGGTTTTTGTTTGGTTTGTTAGTGCTTGGAGATTGTAAAGAACATTGGTTTGCTAAATAGTGTTGGGGTTTTTGTTTGGTTTGTTAGTGCTTGGAGATTGTCAAGCACATTGGTTTACTAAATAGTGTTGGGATTTGTTTGAGGCTTTGGATGGTGTGTTACTTTAGGGTAGGGTACATCGTCATGCTGCTTTATTCAATGATGGTTGTTCTCTTATCCATAGTGCCTTCTTAGGGCGGCATTGCTTGGAGATCTCTATTTTATTTGTGATGTGGAAAAATCAATGTAAGTATGGTGTGTTCCATAGTGCCTTCTTAGGGCGACATTGCTTGGAGATCTCTATTTTATTTGTGATGTGGAAAAATCAAAGTAAGTATGGTGTGTTACTTTAGGGTAGGGTACATTGGCATGCTGCTTTATTTGGTGATGGTTGTTCTCTTATCCATAGTGCCTTCTTAGGGCTTCAACATTGCTTGTAGATCTCTATTTTATTTGCGATGTGGAAAAATCAATGTAAGCTTGACTTCAATCAAAAGAGATTAACTTTCTGTCTACTTTTAGTATATTGTGGAAAGATGAGGTATGTCATCAACTTTTGGCTAATGGAGATCTTTTGATAAAAAAGATGCTCAATCTTTTGATCACCCATTATTAGGCTTTTATTTATCCTACCTCTTTTGATCACCAATTATTAGGCTTTTATTTATCCTACCTCTTTTAATCACCCATTATTAGGCTTTTATTTATCCGACCTCTTAGGAAGAGGTTATGAGGCTCATTGCACATACCCTTCCACATTTTATTTATTTATTTATTGTAAACGATTTTTTTTTTAAATATAAGACGTATTTTCAAAATAAATAAATGAGGACATTATATATGATGTAATGATAAATTAATTATTTAACTACACTTAATGGATTTATTTTGTGCACACGAAAAAAGCCACATTGTTGAACAATTAGCCTTGGTATAACTCTCAAATTTATTTTTGATTTTAACAAAGAATCCATAATCCTCTTGATGAGAATCCATAATCCTCTTGATGAGAATCCTATAGAGTTCTCATTTTTTTTAGGCCATTCTCATTCTTTTAGGTCATTTTAGTTTTTGAGGTCATATTTAGTGGTACTTTTTACTTCTTTTTCAAAAAGTGAGAAAAAGTGAAAGTGGTTTTATCATTTAGCATGAAAAAGTGAAAGTGGTTTTATCATTAGCATCTTTTTTAAGGTGGTTAAAATTGTGACTTTTTTGAAATCGTGATCGTCACAATCGATATCATTTGGAAAATTGATCATCGAATTGAAAATTAATGTTTCCAATAACACCAAATATGTTTTAGTTAAAATTTTGACTTAATTGAAACCACATTCTAAAATTCTGACTTAATTGAAACCATAGTCTTTGACAAACGGGTAAAAAAATTAAAATGGGTTTCTAAATTTAATTGTTTATTAATTATTATTTTTAATTAAATAAGAAAAATAAACATAACACAATTAAATAAATAAAAAGCAAGTTAAAAAACTAAATAAATAATAAACATAACACAATTAAATAAATAAAAAACAACCCATTAAATTTATTTATTTATTATTTTTATTTTTATTTTTATTTTTATTTTAAATAATATATTTTTTAATTTACATAAAAAGAACATGACATGGAAATAAAAAAATAAAACATAACACAATTAAAGAAATAAAAAACAAATACAACGATTTTGGAAAGAGGAATAAAACATAACACAATTAAAGAAATAAAAAACAAATACAACTATTTTGGAAATAGGAATAGGCATAACTCATCATGGGGTGACCCGAAGAAATATGGGCGATGATGAGACAACTATTTTGGAAATAGGAATAGGCGAGACATATAGTCGAGGAGCACAGCCAAATCGAGCCCTAGCCAAGAAGGTATATTCATTTGGGAGATATATTCATTCTCTTCGCTACTTGAAAGGTACCATTGAAACCCCAATTAACCCTTGCTTGTAGGGGTTCATGATCATCAAAGTAGGGTTCATGATCATCGGGTGAAAATGAGAAAGGGTTGGAAGGCGAGAGCAAAAATTTGTATAAAAAACATGACATGGAAACAATAAAAATAAAACATAACACAATTAAAAAAATAAAAAACAACACAATTAAAAAATAAAAAACAAATAAAAAACAAGTTAAAAAACCTTGTAAACAAGTTAATAAAGAAAAAATAACACATTAACAAATAAAAATAAAAAACTTAAAAAAATAAAATACAATAAAAAACTTAAAAAATAAAAATATTTAAAAATAAAAAATAAAAATAAAAACTTAAGAAATAAAAAACAAGTTAAAAAACCTCGTAATAACACATTAAAAAAATAAGAATAAAAAACAAGCTAAAAAACCTCGTAATAACACATTAAAAAAATAAAAAACTTAAAAAATAAAAATAAAATAAAACACTTAAAAAATAAAAATAAAAAATAAGATTTTTTTTTGTTAGCTAAATATCCCTTGCGGGATTGGCCTATGCCTGAGATACCGCATCTAAGCTGTCAAAATCGCTTAGGGATCGCACTGGGCTTGGACCGCATCAACCCTTAACATCGCTGGATTTGAGGTGTCCCCAAAGGTTTAACACTGATGACTTCACTTATGGAGTGCCTTAATAGTGCACTCCCTCTTCGATTGCTCTACACCAGGGGGAACAAAATAAAAAACAAGTTAAAAAACTTCGTAAACAGTTAAAAAAGAAAAAATAACACATTATTTTTTTTTTTAAATAAAAATAAAAAACTTAAAAAATAAAAATAAAAAACCTCGTAAACAAAGTGAAAAAAGAAAAAAATATCACATTAAAAAAATTAAATTGCATAACATAATTAAAAAAAGAAAAAAAAGAAAAAAAAGGAAAAAGTAAACAAAGTGAAAAAAGAAAAAAATATCAAAAAAATTAAAAAATAAAAAACAAATAAAAAACAAGTTAAAAAACCTTGTAAACAAGTTAATAAAGAAAAAATAACACATTAACAAATAAAAATAAAAAACTTAAAAAAATAAAATACAATAAAAAAACTTAAAAAATAAAAATATTAAAAAATAAAAAATAAAAATAAAAACTTAAGAAATAAAAAACAAGTTAAAAAACCTCGTAATAACACATTAAAAAATAAGAATAAAAAACAAGCTAAAAAACCTCGGAATAACACATTAAAAAAATAAAAAACTTAAAAAATAAAAATAAAATAAAACACTTAAAAAATAAAAATAAAAAATAAGATTTTTTTTTGTTAGCTAAATATCCTTTGCGGGATTGGCCTATGCCCCTGAGATACCGCATCTAAGCTGTCAAAATCGCTTAGGGATCGCACTTGGCCTGGACCGCACCAACCCTTAACATCGCTGGATTTGAGGTGTCCCCAAAGGTTTAAAACTGATGACTTCACTTATGGAGTGCCTTAATAGTGCACTAAATAAAAAACAAAAACTTAAAAAATAAAAATAAAAAACCTCGTAAACAAAGTGAAAAAAGAAAAAAATATCACATTAAAAAAATTAAATTGCATAACATAATTAAAAAAAGAAAAAAAAGAAAAAAAAGGAAAAAATAGCACATTAAAAAAATTAAATTACATAACACAATTAAAAAAAATAAAAAGAAAAAACAACACATTAAAAAAATTAAATTTCATAATACAATAAAAAAAATAAAAATAAACCCCCGATCCGATTCGGGTGACAGATGATAACCAGTAAAAAACTCTTGGGCCCATAGGCTACATGGGGAGTCTCGACATGGGTTTCCAGGTTCCATGCAGAAGCACCCAACCTCCATCCCATGCATAACATTAATTGGGTTTTATGGCCCTTAATTGGGCTCGAGCTGGCTACCATGAAGGCTACTTTTTATAGTTATTGCAATCATCTCCATGAAGCTTTGATCATGAAGGACAAGTCTCCTCACTGGTTCAACTCAACTGATTGTACTTGCATGGAGTTGCAGTTGACAACCATTCACATACATCACCGAATCCACTCTGAGTACGAACCATATAACAATTCAAGGCGCCATATCATAAGGCGTACGCGCAATCTAGAAGAGCAAAATATGTCAGACTTGGTTAATCATGATAAGTATTTGGTCCAATGAGTTGTTTGTGGCTCCATCGACCATTGCAACGATTGGAAAATCTACAGAAACATCCCCAAATCCCCCCTTCATTCTCCTGGATAAGCAAGGGTTGCACTCAGGCTTTGGTTGGGCTCAATGGACAGGTTTAGAGCACGCGGACATGTCAGTGCCCATCGATCTAGTCTTCCACTCCCTCGAGCGCACCAAGATGCAATCATCACTGCGGAGAATTACTCTTCCCTCACTAGTCCATAAGCACAAGATGACATGGACATGCTTGAAAACGAGGTTCACCAGGAAATGATTAACATCCCAGAAGAAAAAATTGATGTTGAGCTCATATCTTGGATTCCTGATACAAGCTCAACGCGTGCCATAGATACAAAGTATTTTGCACCGTCGACCTATATTGGCATATAAAAAAACTTCTCAACAAAGCCATAACTGATAGGGTCGTTGCCCATAATGAGCTGGCCAAGCAGATCGATTACATTTAGTTGCATATTCAGCTGCTGGATAAGAAATTCAACATCACGGCGGCCAAAAACGACATCAACTTCAACGCCAACGACGAGGAAACCCCCCAAGTTCCTTGGGATGATCCTCCCTCTGTTTAATTTGTAATGACCGACTTTCTAGTTTTCATTAATATGTATAGTTATAGCAAGCAAAATGCAAATCCTTAGACAATAGATCAACTTTTGGATAGTTCTTGTATAGAGTTTCACACTGTATTTTTTGGTATATTCCGAGTAAGAAGCTCAAAAAAGCAAATGTTTTGCTGCTGCTCTTGGGCTGGCTTCCCAGTGGCAGGGCAACAACATAACACTTGAATTCTTTTTGCCCCCTTATTTTAATATAGAATATTTAGTTAAAAAACCTCAAAAAAAGAAAAAAGAAGAACACATTAAAAAAATTGCATAACACAAATTTTATAAAAGAATAAAAAATTACAAATAAAAATCAATGTAAAAAAGGAAAAATAACACATTAAACAATAAAAAAATACAACAAATGTCAATGTAAAAAAATACAAATAAAAATCAATGGGTAAAATCACGAAGTTGGGTAACACTTTCGTGAGAATCGGGTCGCAAAAATGGCTAATGGCACTTTTTTCGGCTGAAATCTTGAAGTTTTTGGCTGAAAAAGTTCTCAGTCGAAAGTTAAATCTAACGATACCCTTGAAAAATCTAACACAAATTTTAATTCTCACAACAATTTTCCGTTAAAATTAACTTTATGCCGAAAAATACTAACTTTTGGTCGAGCTATTAGTTTGATTGAAAACCAGTGACTAAGATACTTTTCAGGAAAGTATGTGTGCACTTTAACTTACTCCAACTTGGGGAGGAGCGAACTTCTTAAAATAATGTGAGTCTGATTTCGAGTCTAGTACCAACATTTTCAGAACTGAATCTACTTTCATTTGATACAATTTCTATTCAATTTAATTGATTTTTGGTAATTTTAGTTAATTTTATAAAAATATGTCTGCATATTATTTTTAGATGATATAATGATTCAGTGAAATGAAAAAACAATATCTCCAATAATACATCGTCAACAATTATGGAACCCTTCACTGTCTTCGTCAAAAGGGTACTTTTAGATTTTACTTTTAAATAAAAATTAAGGCAGATACATGGTGTCAATCTAAACATGTTTAAAATCTGCAACTTTTTCAGCCTTTATTATTAAGGAATAAACATAATTCATTATCAATGCCTTCATAATTCTAGTACCAACATTTTCAAAATTGAATCTACTTTCATTTGATACAATTTCTATTCAATTTAATTGTTTTTTTTAGTAATTTTAGTTAATTTTATAAAAACATGTCTTCATATTATTTTTAGATGATATAATGATTCAGTGAAATGAAAAAGCAATATCTCCAACAAGTTCTTGGACCCAAAAAATTTAGCATTCTCGAATTAGTTTTCTACATACGTTCGTGGACAAAAACACAAAAAAATAGGAGTAACGTCCGTTACATAGGTTCGTGGACAAAAGCACAAAAAAATTAGCATTCTTGAATTAGTTTTCTTTAAAACAAGGGTTCATTGAAATTTATCAAATTATAGGTTCCTGGACAACATAAATTATACATATCAAATATGTAATTTTATAAAGTAGATATTTACTTTTATACATATGAAATATGTACTTTTATAAAGTATGGGGATGACATTTTATAGAGCATGCACAGAGCCCCATACTTAGCCAGTTTTTGGATCGCGGGTTCTTGGGTTGAAAATTGGGCTTCTGTTGTTCCGTGCCTTACTAATAACACCTAGAGTTCCGTGATATACAAATTGACAATCGGACTTGCAGACTATTTGAATTTTAAAGGCTTCGTGTCCAAAAAATTTAGCATTTCCGAATTAATTTTCTTTACATATGTTTTACATACGCTTGTGGACAAAAACACAAAAAAATAGTAGTAACGTCTGTTACATAGGTTTGTGGACAAAAAAAAAAAAAATTAGCATTCCCGAATTAGTTTTCTTTAAAACAAGGGCTCCTGGACATAAGAAATTGAAATTGATCAAATTATAGGTTTATGGACAACATACATTATACATACCAAATATGTATTTTGATTAAGTAGATATACAAAGCATGCACATAGCCCTCATTCCATACTTAGCCAGTTTTTGGATCGCAGGTTCTCGCTGAAAATTGGACTTCTGTTGTTCAGTGCCCTATAAATAACATCGAGAGTTCTGCGATATACAAATTGACAATCGGACTTGCAGACTATTTGAATTTTAAGGGTCTCGTGTCCAAAAAATTTAGCATTCCCGAATTAGTTTTCTTTACATATGTTTTACATACGTTGGTGGAAAAAAACACAAAAAAATAGTAGTAACGTCTGTTAAATAGGTTGGTGGATAAAAACACAAAAAAAATAGCATTATCGGATTAGTTTTCTACAAAATAGGGGCTTCTGGACACAAGTAATTGAAATTTATCGTAAGGAAAGGGGTTTTTGGATCGCGGGTTCTCGGGTTGGCGGGATGGATATTGGGCTTCTGTTGTTTAATGCTCTACAAATAGCACCGAGAGTTCCGTGATATACAAATTGACAATCGGACTTGCGGACTATTTGAATTTTAAGGGCCTTGTGTTCAAAAAATTTAGCATTCCCGAATTAGTTTTCTTTACATACGTTTTACATATGCTGGTGGAAAAAAACACAAAAAATTAGTAGTAACGTCTATTAGATAGGCTGGTGGACAAAAGCACCAAAAAATAGCATTCTCGAATTAGTTTTCTTTAAAATAGGGGCTCCTGGACACAATCAATTGAAATTTATTAAATTATAGGTTCCTGGACAACATAAATTATACATACCAAATATGTAATTTTATAAAGTAGATATTTACTTTTATACATACAAAATATATACTTTTATAAAGTATGGGGATGAGATTTTATAGAGCATGCATGGAGCCCTCATTCCATACTTAGGCAATTTTTGGATCGTGGGTTCTCAGGTTGAAAATTGGGCCTCTGTTGTTTCGTGGCCTACAAAGAGCACCCAGAGTTCCGTGATATACAAATTGAAAAGCAGACTTGCAGACTATTTGAATTTTAAGGGCCTCTGTGACAAACAACATGAAGGACAGGTGGTAAAGATGCAAGAAATGATATACTCTCTATATGTGTGAGTAGGAAAAAAGTAGTGAGCACTATTTTATGACATTTATATAAAAAAATAATAAAACGTGTTACATATTCCATATTCCTGGAAATTTAAAGAAACATATATGTGTGTGTGTGTGTGTGTGTGTGTGTGTGAAATTTGAATGAATGATTTATCTCATATTTAATTTTGAAAATGACCAGGCAGAAGAAAATATGCATAAAAAAAAAGAATTGAAATAAAATAAACAAAATGTCTTCACATTCAGTATAGCTGAAGATAAAAATCTAGGAACACATAAATATTTAAGGAGACAAAATAATAGTTTGTTACATATTCTTGGAAATTTAAATGTGTTTGTCATATAGACTGGGATTGGGGCTCCTGCGGACCATAAGAGAAATATGTACAAGAAATAGGACTGTGGAAAGAAGAAGTGGGACACGGTAGAGTGTAATACCTGAAAAGTAGAAATGAGAAGATATCAGTCTTTGGTTATAGATTTCTATTCAGAAAAAGTGGAATAACTGGATTGATAAAGAAAAGACTATCAGTATACACTTACAAGCATGGTACATATAAGTAATTTTGGTATTTGCTTGCTGATGCCTTTTCTTGTTGGTTTTTGTCGTCGACCCAATCGCCGACCCACTTGAATAACTAGATTGATAAACAAATGATTTATAGCGATGTTCCATATAAGTAATTTTGCTATTTGCTTGCTGATGCATTTTCCTGTTGGATTTCGTCGGCGACCCACTTCAAGTTTTCTTCAATATAGCTTCTCAAGGGGGCGACATTGATGTCATTTTGGATTTTAATGCTGAAAAGTTTGTTTTCTAATTCACTTAGATCAATAGAAGGATTACACAGAGCCTGATGAATGTCTCCATTTTGTATCGAATAGCGGACTAGTCAGTTGTCCACGTGTTCTTCATGATATTCAAGAATCCTGTAATTTTTTTTTAAAGACAAGGCCTTAAAATTATCAACTTGTTTATCGAAAGCTTGCTTGGTTAACGCCAATGAGTTGACGATTACGCTGGGGTCCTGGAAGTCGTTTGTCTTTCCGGCTAAGTCTATTTTGGTGAGATTTGTGAATAATGTTTCTTTCTTTGATATTGCTTGCTCACATGATTGGATGATGAGATACAAGTTCTTCACCTTCTCTTTCCAACATGGTTCTAATTGAGTGAGCTGGTTTTTGGACGGGAGATCATGTTGTCTTCTTGTCGTGTCTGGCATGTTGTTGACATGAAAGGAAAAATGGATGATCGTGTACAAATAGAAAGTTTCTTCATTTTTTAAATCCGTTTGCAGAAGTTGGAGCAAGTTATGTGCCCTGCTTCCCAGGGAATCCATATTTTGTGATGTTTCCTAGGCCTTAGTAATAGTTCCATTCTTTTGTTGATATTTTTCTCCACATATCCTCTACAGGATGTGACAAAGCTGGAGGAGCCTTTTAGATTTGCTGCAAGGGTGCAGGTAGTCGCAGGAATGGCTATTTCCAAAGGACTGCCAAGCAATGACATAGGAAACAAAACTTCCTCTAATTCCTTAATCCGGTTCTTTAGTATGGCATTATCAACCTCAATGACTCCAACGGAATCATGAAGAGCATCTCCAGTTTCCATGTGAAGTTGAGAGATTTTGGATGCCTGCATATTGGCAAGGTCAAGTTCTGAACGATGTTTTCTTTTCTTATTTTTTACATCTCTTTTTCTAATGATTAATTTTTTTGATTTGCTTTCAAAAACAACACTCTGGAATACAAAGGATTCCTCTTTGTAAAAAAATTCGGTATCAACTATGTCCATTGGGTAGCCATGGTGAATTGCGTCTTTGGGTTGATCAAGGTTGTAGAATATGCTATCCAGATCAACATCAAGATCCATGTTTTCACTCTAAATTTCGGGTTGCTCCGCCTCACCTACAATTCTTTTTCCCTTCTTCTACACAGGAAGCTTGTGAGAACTATCAATTTTAGGATGAACTATTAATTTTTGGTCCTCAGGCCAGAAGATGTTCACTGTATCTCTACAGAACTGCTGTGGAGTTGCTGCCAGTAGTTTATGAAAATGTCGGTTTGCTCCAGACACTGCTTGAAATGAACAAATGGAGGGGACAATATAACCCCCCGGAAATGTTGGTTCAATGCATGCGAATGGAAAATCTCCTCAAGCTCTTTGCTCATTAATGACAATCTCTATGCGTACTGTATGGTGCGCTGTTAGAAGTAAAGCTTAATTATTGCATCTTAGAAGTGCGAAGGTGGCGGTTACGATGAAGAACATTTAAGGATTGGAGGTTTCGTGAAAGAACCAAGTTGACGGCGTGCGAATGACATTCCATGGTATTTGAAATTAACACTGGGAAGGGATAACAAAAGCCTCCGTAAATATTGGCTTAGTGCGCATTAATGGCAGAACTTATTGAGCCTTGTGCCCATCAACGATAATTTAAATGGTGCCTGCACGATGACCTGTTAGCATTAAAGATTTAGAAA
>ML788894.1:269426-280385 GCA_009831015.1 Picea engelmannii
TGAGCCTCCTCCCCTTAGGGTTTTGACTTCATGGCCCTGCCATTGCAACACCATCAAGCCTAACTCTCTTGTCCTTGAATTTAGATTCTCCCGAGACCTAGCCCTTGCTCCTTGACTCCATTATACCCTAAGGCACTAGTCTAAACCTCCAACATTGAGTTTCTTGTGTCAAAACAAACCTTTCAAACTTCCTAAATTTGAAACCCTAACTAACCCTAATGTCTTACTAACCCTAATTTAATGATGACATCATGCCTCTTTTTGGCTCTTGCATGATATAAAACGTTGTGGCTTAGTCATCTAATGACAGGCATTGGTGTATTGATAATTTCCATTGGCCAAATTGCAAAACGTTGACTTCCTTGCCTATTTAACTAACCCTAGAACAAGGCTGACGTCACCCTTAGTATGGTGATGCAACAAGTCTATTGTATGTGAGCATTTAATGATATCTAAAGCGTTGTGTTAATTCAAGGGTTGGTTATCTATATTGATGCTATATCATTTCCAATGTTATTGAGAAGTAATATTACAAGCCATAGTCTTTTTTTTCAATCATTGACTTCATCAATAATTACTGCTATTTATGCTCATTAAATGTTGATAGTCATTGATTTATGAAGTACTAACCACTGTTGCACATTTTAGTTTTATTGTTGTCTTGTCTCGCAAACATGTGCCTATTTTGTGGAATACCTTCTTTTTGACTATCTTCTTGGCGGTAATCTGTGAAAGGGAAAACTTACCTTGATCCTTTAAACCCTTTGCCTTTCAAAACCCCAGATTGCCAGGGACGTCTCCCTTGGGATTAGCCACCCTAAATAGAAAGAGCCCCCCATCGAGGTGACAGTGGGTGGGGAAGCTCCTGTTACGCCAGTTTGACCTTTACTTTTAAGCTACCTGGCCTAGACTACAAACTGAGCGATAACATGTTGTCTCACTATTGTACGAAATGGTTTTTCTCGTCGGAACTGGAAACATAAATCTGCACGAAATCACTATTTTTTGTTGTTTAAAATCCATTTCTGAATGTAGAAATGGATTCGTCATGCTGAAAAACTCTTGGGGCACTCAGATTATACATAAATAATCACTTAAATATGCATATCTAACAATTGCTCATCGGATTTTGGGCAAATGTCATATAACTGTTCTACGGAATGGTTTTTCTCACCGGATTTCATGCAAATGTCGTATAACTATTCTACGAAATGGTTTTTCTCGCCGGAACCGGAAACATAAATCTGCACGAAATCACTAATTTTTGTTGTTTAAAATCTATTTCTGAATGCAAAAATGGATTCAACATGCTAAAACACTCTTGGGGCACTCAGATTATACAAAAATAATCACTCAAAACTGCATATCTAACAATTGCTCATCGGATTTCGGGCAAATGTCCCTGAAAAATATTGTGGGAAAAGAGTCATTTCATAGAACGTTTAGACTACGACATTTTTTTAAAATGTGTTATTTTATCTTCTTTTTATTTTACTTGTTTACATGTTTTTTTTCTTTTTAATTTTTTAATGCAAAATAAATTAATAAATAAATTTTCAAGTTTATGATTTAGGATTCGTTTATAAGTATTTTATTTATGATAGTACTAGTTGTCAAGGCCACGAGTTCGATTAAGTCATAGTTTTAACTTCAAAAATAAATTCATGCTTATGGAAGCATTACTTTTCGATTTGAGGGTCAATTTTCCGTAGTGGTATTGGTTGTCAAGGTCGCGATTTCAAATAAGTCACAATATTAACCACAAAAAAATGGTACTACCAGTAGCGCCACTTTTTGAAATGGGGTTGATTTTGGTGTTTTGACCAAAAAATATGTTTTTTTTTTGTCAAAGTTCTCGTTTTGAGGTCAAAGTTCTTGTTAAGTTGGTAACTATGTTTTATGAGTTAGTGGACCGCAATGCTGAAACTTAAATCCAATCTTTGATTACTATGGACCCATTTTGTCCTAGTGGTTTGGGAGGCTTATGTTAACCACTTACAAATTTTTGATCATTATAATATAGTTGCTTAGAACAAGTTTACGTTAATCACTCATGAATCATGATGGATCCATGTTGTCATAGTGGTTCCAATCTCTGATTACTATGGACCCATTTTGTCCTAGTGGTTTGGGAGGCTTATGTTAACCACTTACAAATTTTTGATCATTATAATATAGTTGCTTAGAACAAGTTTACGTTAATCACTCATGAATCATGATGGATCCATGTTGTCATAGTGGTTTGGGAGGTTTATGTTAACCACTTACAAATTTTCTAAATATAGTTGTGTAGAAAAAGTCTATGTTGGGTGGAGTGTCCACTTGAAACGTTGGACGTTTCAAAACCTCATACACAATTTTTATCCAGAAAATTATCTAACATTATGACTAATTGAAAATGATTTAATATTATGACTAATTGTGGAAACCTACATACTTAAAATCTATGTTAATCATTCACATATTTTTGATCATTATAATATAGTTTTTTAGGATAAGTCTTTGTTTTTTTGACAAAAACGGGTAATGGATTTTTAATTATAGAAAGCAGTGCAGTTACAAAAGGGTTGAGCCACACTCTACTTAACGGTTACAAGGCCTGGAGGCTATACTTTCCTACTAGGTAAATGAAATTTTAAAATCTAACAAAAACATTAACTGCGGAGGCTTCTATACAAAATGTCTTCTTCGCTGCGTTAATAACCGATTTCCATTCCCTGCTTTTGAGCTATTGGTCAAATTACTTTGGGTCTCCTTTCTTGGACTGGTCCCGCTCCTTCCATTCTTTGTTCACATGTTCCATTTTTTCTTCCAAATTGCTGATTCTGTTTTCAAACTCTTGTTTAGGATCTTTGAGTTCTTTTCGTAGCTTTCACAGCTCCTCTATTAGCCCACAATTGGTTGAGGTGATATCAGCTTCAAGCATTTCCAAGCGCCTTCCTGCATCGATGTCTAAGTGCTGGAGAAAATCCAATTGATGTTCCAACATTTTCTTGAGACGTTGCAGGTTGTCTTCCAACGAATTCAACCTTTCTTCAGTCGTGGGTTTGCTACCTGAACTAGACGCCATCGCCTTTGCTTTCCTTGCTTCTCCTGGACTGTCGCAGTTGTGCACACGTTTCTTGTCTTTGATCACTCTGCCTCTACGTGACTGTCTCACTTGCTCTCATATGCGCTCTGGATGAGGAGGCCCTTCCCTAGTTCCCTTTTTAACTGCAAGCTCTTCCAGATTCACCTCCCCTAACCAATTCGCGTGATTTGAGAAGCATGGGTGTCTTGTTGGAGTGATGGCTTTCCCTGTAATTTCAACGACCAAATGATGATTAAGTCCATTCATTCTGAAATTTTCTTTGTCTTTGAGTGCCTTGGGTTCGCTTTTGTACCTTCTATCATGTGACTTTTTGCCTTTCCAGCTCGCGCCCCTTTCAACTTCCAGTCTCGTTTCCTAGGCCTCATGGTAGATCCATTCTAGTTGTGGTTCCATTAATTTGTAAGGTTCCAATGTGAGAGGGATCCTTTGTTGGCCTTTGCGTCTGTTGACTCGTTCAAATTCCGGAGGACATGGTAAAGCTTGTAAGTTCGAATATTTCTGAGGAGCTGAATTTTCTTCAGAATGTGGTGGAGTTTTGCATTTTTAACTCTGTTACGGAGCATTAAGGCTTGGATTATTAACCGGGAGTCCCCTATTATTACCAGTTCTTGGACATTGTGATTAATTGCTTGGTTTAGCCCTTGCCAGAGGGCCAATGCTTCTTCTCTATTGTTAGTTTCTATTCCAAGTCCCCAAGAAAATCTGAGATCCGGGTGTCCTAAGGGGCTTACCAGGACCCCTCCTCTACCTGCCCAACCTAGATTTCCTTTGGAGGCCCCGTCAAAGAACAAGATATAATTGTTTTCCTTTCTCTGCCATTCTTCGAAATCCTGCTCCTCCTTCCGAATTTCCCAGGTTTCCTGGTGTGAGTTGTTACCTGTTTGTTGTTGCTGATCTTGGAGTTTAAAATATTCAATCTATTGTTCCTCTTCCAGATCTAGGGGCCTTGAGTTTTTTACTTTACAGAAGTATGGAGCGCTCTCCCCAAAGAAGGACTTTATCTTAGTTGCAACTTGAGATGGGATGATTTTGGTCTCCCTAAATAACCTGTTATTCCGTTCGAGCCAAATCTTCCAGAGTATGAATTTTGGGAGAGTTCTCCAAAGGGTGGAGATTTGGCCCTTTTTTGCTATCTGGAAGGGGCAAAGGGAACTCCAGTTTTGGAGCAAGATGTTGGTCTCTTGAGGTAAAGCGAAAGTGTTAGGCTGCAGTCCCAAGGCCAATTTCTAGATTTCCTTAGAGTAAGCGCAACTTAGGAGCAGATGGTCTGTGGTTTCCTCTTCTTGAAGATAGAGAGGGCATCTATGAGGGCCTTCCCATCCTCTTCTTCTTAATTTTTCTCTAGTTAGGATACCTCTAAGTGCCATGGTCCAAACAAACATATCTATCTTTGGGATGGATTTGGAGGCCCAGATTGCTCTCCAAATTGCTGGGTTTGGGGGGGCGTTAGGGACAGCCACTGTGTGTTGATACCCAGCTGCGGTAGTGTAAATTCCAGAGCGTGTTCTCCACCCTCTCTTGTCTTTTTTTCTTTCTTTTAGGGGGGATTTCCCTTGTAGGCAGAACGTTAGAGTGTCCCATTCCTCTTCTAAGTCTGGTGGTCTGTTAGCTATTTCCCATCTTAACCAAGCTTTGTGTTCATCATTTCCCCAAGCTGAAATGTCCCACAAACTATTTAGGTTCTGAGTTCTCATCCACTCCTTGAGCCGGTCAAGATCCTGTTGCGAGCCTAGAGGAGGATCTCCCATGATTGAGTCTTTCCAAACATTGATTTATTTTCCATTTCCTGGTATCCAGGAGAGGTGAGGGCTAAAGTGTTTCAAAGCTTTCTGGCACAAAGAGAAAATTGGGGATCCTTTCTCCACCAAAGTTGGGCGATCTAGGCATTTTTTCCTTGGGCCTCGAAAATAGTTCTTCCATAGCACTTTTTTACTCCAGAAGGAAGTCCTGATGATTAGGTTCCAAAGAATCTTTGCTCCTAAGGCTAAATTTTGAGCATGGATGTTTTTAAATTGAAGTTCTCCTTCTAAGACAAGCTTAAAGACTTTTTCCCAGCTTATTAGGTGCAATTTCCTCCCTGACTGTTTTCCTCCTTCCCATAGGAATCTTCTAAACAATGCTTCAATTTTCTGGATTGTGGTAATAGGGGCCAGTAATAGGGAGATTTGGTAGATCGGAATGCTTGCTAGAACTGCTTTGATGAGGACCACTTTGCCTGCAAGGTTAAGCCAGCTTGTTCCCCAAGAGTTTATTTTGTTTTTCAACTTGTCTATCAGCAGGTTCCAATGTGAAGCCTTTGGCTTGGCTTTGCAGATTAGGACTCCCAGGTATATAAAAGCATCCCAGTTGGTGCAACCTTCCATTCCCATTACTTTAGATATGTCTAGCATTTCCCTTGGCGTAATGTTCCATCCAAAGATCTGGATTTTGGTCAGGCTTATAACGCTGCCAAAGATTTCTGTATAAGCATCTAATTCTTTTTTAAATTTCCTTGCTGTTTGCAAACTCACTCCTCCCATCAGCAGAGTGTCATCTGCAAATTGGGCGCGATTGATGTCCTTAACGCCTGGGGCTATCCTCATGCCTAGGAGATTGTTATGCGTCTGACAATGGTCCAATTGGAAGCTAAGAACTGATGCTTGGCTGGCATAAAGAAGAGGAGAGAGGGGACATCGTTTCCAGAGTCCTCTGGAGGCTTGGAAGAACTTAGTTTCCCGTCCATTTACTAGCGGGGCTATCCAAGGGGAGAAAATGCATGTTTTTATCCAGTTTACAAATGCTGGGGCAAACCCAAAATTTTCCATGACTATGAACAAAAAAATATGCCTAACTCTGTCAAACACATTAGCAAGATCGAGTTTTATTATTATACCTTTGTCTTTCCTTCGAATGCTCGAGTGCAGGGCCTCTTGAACTAGGATGATGTTGTCCACAATATGTCTGCCTTTTACAAAACCCCCTTGATTTTCGGGGATGATTATGGGGAGATTTTTTTAAATTCTATTGGCTATTACCTTTGTGAGGATTTTGTAACTTGTATTACAAAGGGAGATTGGTTGGAACCTTCCAAAATTGACTGCTCATTTTTCTTTTGGGATAAGAGCAAGAAAAGACGAATTTGTTCCAGCTCCTAACTTGCTACAAGTATGAGATTTCCGGATCAATTTTGTAAGGTTTGATTTGATAATATCCCAACAGTGTTGATAGAATCTGGCTGTGAAGCCATCTGGACTTGGAGCTTTGTCTTGGTTCATTTGATCAATTGCCTCTTTTATTTCTTGCTGAGTGACTACCTTTGTTAGACTATTGTTGACTTCTTCTTGGATGAGGTTTGAGACAAGTGAGAGAGGGTAAGCTTTGGGGTCAATTGCAGACCTTTGAGTTTCTGTGTAGAGAGTTTCGAATGCATCCAGCCGCAACTGCTTTTATTCCTTCAAAGTCTGTTATTGTTTGATTTTGAACCTGAATTTCCGTGACTTTCTTGAACTGCTTTCTTGCCTTAGCTTGTTTATGGAAGTAGCTAGTGTTTTTATCTCCTGCTTCTAACCAGAGACTTCTAGATTTATGTCGCCAGTAATGTTCCTCCTCTCGACAGGCTTGATGCTAGTTTCTTTGGAGTTGGTCTTCTTGGTGCAAGATCTCTTGGGTGATTTCCTGATTTTCCATTTCAAATTGATGTTTCCCTATCTTCTTTTGGGCCTCTTGGCGATTTACAATTGGGTTTGAACGGATTTTGACCCAAGACTTTAGTGCTACTTTTAGTCTCATGAGTTTCTCTTCCCAAACAAAGAAGGCTGAGCCTCTTACTGTATCATTCCAGGTTTTGGTAACCAACTTCTGGAATCCTTCCTCATGGATCCAGGCTGGGCTAAATATGAAGTGGATTGGCCCAAGATTCTTGTCATGTGAAACTTCTAACATGATTGGTTTGTGGTCTGACACACTGTACGAGAGAATCAAAGAGATGGGAGTGAGGCCCGGTAGTAAGGAGCTTTGGACTAAGAACTTGTCTAGCCTAGCAACAATGTGCCTCGGTCCTACCCTCTTGTTTGACCACATGTATTTTCCTTTAGTTGGTTTGATGTCTTCCAACTCCCAATCGTATATGATATCTTTTATCAATTCTCTTGCTGGGTCTCGCACAATGGAGCCTCCTTTTTTTCGGAAGTAGCTAGGGTCAAATTTAGGTCCCCCCCAATTATGATATTATCAAGATCCTTTAGGAGCAGGAAATATTTTAGGGTATCCCAACAAATTCTTTTTTCCTCCAAAAGGACTGGCACATAAAGATTGAAGAGACTTACCAGTCTTCCAGTTTCTTTGTGAAGGAGGTTGGTAAATATCCAATGCGTGCTAGTTTCAAAATTGACTAGATCAAACTTCATAGTGTTCCAGAGGGTGCCTATACCTCCTGAGGCTCCTCTTGCGTTTTCTGCTATTCCTTGGCTTATTTTCCAGAGTGCTTCTGTTGTTTTGAGGAAGTCGTGCTCTTCCATCTTGGTCTCCTGGATTAGTAGGATATCAATCTTTGAGGTTCTTATGATATCTTTTAGTGCTTCTTCCTTCATTTTGCTACCGAAACCCCTACAATTCCAGGATGTTAGTTTCATGATTTACCTGGGGGGGGGGGGTGTGTGGGCTCCTTGAAGAGCCTTAGAGTGATTTTTTGTCTGTCTGACATTGATCAACTGTCTGATTGTTGGTTGTGAGCCATTCAGGACATCTTTGTATGTTTCTTTGTCTCTTTCTTCTTTCTTGGATTTTCTTCCTCTGCCTGTTTTCTTTGGGGTGACCAAGGTGTCACTTGCGCCTTCGTATTCACTTTCTGAGGAAACCTCTCCTTCCTCTATGTCCGGACCTGCGTCCTTTTCTGCTGGAGTCTTGCCTTGCTCTTCTTCTATTTCTGGGGCAGGTATTCCTCTGGTTTCTGGGATTGATTTCCTTTGCGCTTCTTCGGCTGATGGAGCTTCTTGTGGTACTTCTCCTGTTGTTTTCCTTGCCTGACCCTGATCCAGTAGTCTAAAACTGTTCTCTGTCATTGCTTCTGGTTGATTTCCTTGTTCCTTGGGCTATGGGGGGATTGTATTTTCATTCCTTGGACCTTTTTCTCTGGTTGTAGTTTTCCCTTTTCTTGGTTGTTGCCAGCCTTCTCCATTTTCTTTTTCTTTGCTTGGGTTTTTAGGGCAGTTTCTTTGGAAATGGCCGTATTCATGGCATCCCCTGCATTTGAAAGGTAATTGTTCATAGTCAAGCTTCTGGTAATGTTGCCAGTATCCAACCTTTAATTTGATTGCCTCTGGGAGGCCCACCTTTAGGTCCACTTCCACACAGATGCACGTGCAGGAGTATTGATCTTTAGGATCCGCTCTGTCAATATATTGACCAAGCCCATTTCTTGGAGTGAGGAGGGGTTCCAACAGTGGATCGGGAGATTTGGGATCCTGACCCAGACGGGGACATCCTTGGGTACTTCTACCGCAGGATCAAAGCTTGGAGTCCATCTATTCAGATAAATCCCTTGAGAGCCCATGAAGTACGGGCCATTCCTAAAGATAAGAACTCTGTCTTCCTGGGAGATGAATTCGAAGACGAAGAATCCTCTTCCCATTGCATAGCAGGTTACACTGCTCTTGATCAATGGTCGCCAGTTTCTTTGGATCCAGTTGTCTATGGTTCGGGCTGACGACCAAATCCCCATGAATTGTCCGACCAATCCATGATTTGACAGAGAGATTGCTACTCTCATAGGATGATCCGGGGGTAGATCAATTTTCGGGATCGAGTCGAGCTTCTTGACGAAGCTGGGGGTTCAACAAGGGGAAGCTTCTTGCCTTGGGCGGCCATGAGCTTGCAGAAGGAAGTTGCAGTTGAAGGAGGGGGCGACGACTCCCCTCCTCTGGGGGCTGCCATAGCAGTAGCTGAGAAGCTTCAGAATCGAAACCCTAGGCGGTTCTCAGCACGCGAACCTAAACGAATAGCGATGTCAGACCCACTGTCTTTTTAGGATAAGTCTTTGTTAACCACTTACGGATTTTTTATTATTATAATATAATTACTTAGAATTTTTCTGACCAATGCACTAATCGATTCACCTTCTTAAAAAGTATTCAACAAAGTTGTTTATAGGGGATGAATGATAAAATCCCATTAGTCTACCTTACCTATGTGATTCCTAAAGACACACATATTGATTGATTGAGTTATATATGTCGGCAAGCCCTCTTTTTGAGGGCATGAGGGCATGCATAGGTGGATTGATGATAATCATATTCATCCTCTTCTATGAGTAAATTTACTAAATATTATTGGAGATGATGATTTTGAAAATGCTTCTAGTCACTAGGATCATTATGAGCTAAATCATAAACGTATAGTTTGTGATGATCAAAAGTTCGTAAATGGTTAATGTGGACCTCCCAAGTCACAATGGGATAGGGAACGCATATTAGGAGAAATTGTAACCATAGAATACGACCCAAATAGAAGTGCATATATTTGTAAGGTGCATTACAAGAATTGGGATACGATGTATATTTTGCATCCTCAAGGGTTCATGATTGGAGATACTATTTTTTCTGGTCCAAAAGCTCCTATATATCAATAGGAAATGCCTATTAGGCTTGGTATAAAGAACACATATGCCTATTAGGCTTGGTGTAAAGAACACATATGCCTATTAGGCTTGGTGTTACCCTGTGTCATGGGATTTGTCATCCTAAAAACAAAATCATAAATGTCTATTCATTTATGATTTGATACCAAAATAAGGATATTGCCATATTAACATTTAGCCTTTTGTCTTTCTTGGATTAAAAAAAAATAGTTAATAAAATTTTATTCACTTATGATATTCATTTATGATTTGATACCAAAATAAGTATATTGCCATATTAGCATTTAGCCTTTTGTCTTTCTTGGATTAAAAAAAAATAGTTAATAAAATTTTATTCACTTAAAAGTTAATACATATGAGTGTGATTTGGAAAGTGTTCCAAAATAACCAAGATGATTTGATACCAAAATAAGTATATTGCCATATTAGCATTTAGCCTTTTGTCTTGCTTGGATTAAAAACAAATAATTAATAACATTTTATTTCCAAAATAACCAAGATGATTTGATACCAAAATAAGTATATTGCCATATTAACATTTAGCCTTTTGTCTTCCTTGGATTAAAAAAAAATAGTTAATACAATTTTATTCACTTAATACATATGAGAGTGATTTGGAAAGTGTTCTAAAATAACCAAGATCATGTCACGAGTTAAATCATAAGCGATAAATTTTGAAAATAAAAAAAATTGTAAATGGTGAATTTGTGTACCTTAGATGCTTAGACACCAAGGTGCGTATGCCATATGCTAATGATTTAAAAAATAGCTAATAGCTAATGATTTTTTTTAGGGGAGGGTGATTTAATTTAGAGATGGTGATTTGGAAAGTGTTCCAAAATTACTGAGACTCATAATTATTGAGATCATGTTATGAGTTAAAATATAAGAAACAAATTTGACAATATAAACTTGTATTGTTATGAATTAAAATATAAACAATAAATTTTGACAATAAAAAATTGTAAATAGTTAATTTGTACCTTAGTTAGTTGTAATAAATAGTTAATCTCTAACTTAGATGCTTATATGCCAAGGTTAGTTGTAATAAATAGTTAATCTCTAACTTAGATGCTTATATGTCAAGATGATAATATGTAAACCTAACAAAGTTGGTGTTACATGTGTGAGCTTACCTTAAACAATGCTTATATGCCAAGGTGAGAATATGGAAACCTCACAAAGTTGGTGTTACATGTGAGCTTACCTTAAATAATGCTTATATGCCAAGGTGAGAATATGGAAACCTAACAAA
>ML788894.1:282980-296292 GCA_009831015.1 Picea engelmannii
CATAGTTAAAAACATATCACCAAGCATGCTTATTCTACCTCGAGATTATTTGTAAGGGGAAAAAATTTAAGAAAAATTTGCATTTGAAGCAAGCTAAAACCATGGTGAAGAGAACGAGACAATGTCATAGTTAAAAACATATCACATCACACAAATGATAAGCTCACACTTCTAGACTTCTTTGGTATGTGTTTCTAATGTGAACTAGTTGTGGCCTTGAGTATTGATGGTGTACCATATTTGTAAGAAAACATGCTTATTCTACCTCAAGATTATTTGTAAGGGGAAAAATTTAAGAAAAAATTGCATTTGAAGCAAGCTAAAACCACGGTGAAGAGAACGAGACAATGTCATAGTTAAAAACATATCACCAAGCATGCTTATTCTACCTCAAGATTATTTGTAAGGGGAAAAAATTTAAGAAATTTGCATTTGAAGCAAGCTAAAACCATGGTGAAGAGAATAAGACAATGTCATAGTTAAAAACATATCGCATCACACAAATGGTAAGCTCACACTTCTAGACTTCTTTGGTATATGTTTCTAATGTGAACTAGTTGTGGCCTTGAGTATTGATGGTGTACAATTGTGGGCAAGTGGTATCCACTTGACACACTACCAATCATTGGTAGTGTGCTCTCTTCACCCTGTTCATTGGATGATGGATAGAGTGGTATCCAACGAACAGGGGAAGAGGGCACACTACCAATGGTTGGTAGTGTACTAGGTGGATATCACTTGCCTACAATTATGCGCTCTCATCAAAATTTGAGAGAGGAAATTCACCATTCTTAGAGTAGTCGACACGAGAATTGTGTCTTACATTTGGTACCATTTTGGATAAAACACTATGGCATGCTTATTTGAAAGAAGGGGGATTTTCCAAGTCAGCCCCATCATAAAAAAATCGATAATTAAAATGGAAAGTTAACCCTATATGTTATCGCACAGTTTTTTGGGCAAAGCCCAATCCAAATAGGTGTGTGAAATAACTCAGAATACCTATCACTATCACTTCAATATATATCCCACTTGTTTTAATGAAGGACAAGTCCAACACAATGGAGGCTTCTTAGGTGACCCTAGGAGAATTGCAAGGGGGGAAGTAGGGAGCTATAAGAATACCCCTATACGTCAAGGTCAAGGTGAGATTTGAGGCTTGAGAAAAACGTCTTTGAAATGGATAAGTGGTAGCTAAGGTTGCGTGCCTACAAAATAGTGTTAGACAAACCAAAACAAGACGATATATGATGATATAAGCCTTAAAACCAGTGGGTAATTAGCAAGAAACCATGTTGTCCCAAAATTGCAGTAGTATGGAAATATATATCAGAAGTAAAGAAGCTATGAAAATTGCAAATTAAACTATCAAAATCAAGTATATGATGTTGGAAAATAAGGCTAACAAATAATAGACAATCTTCCAATGTTTAAACCAAGACTTTGATAGCAAAAGAGGGTTGTTAATGAGTGTTATCATCATAGTTTTATAACATCCTTATGGATGTAGAAAACTTTTTCTACAACAACAAGTTCTAACCACTAAAATCAACAAGTAAGCCACCCAAACAATATCTCTCAAATAGTAGATTAAATATCATTTTACAATAGCAAGTTCTAACCACTAAAATCAACAAGTAAGCCACCCAAACAATAGCTCTCAAATAGTAGATTAAATATCATAGCTTACAAGTAAATTTCAGTGGTAGAAAAGTTGTAAAAGAGTAAGAGAGAGTGAGTTTTCTGTAGCCTTAATGGTTGTAGCTTAATGTTTATTACTACAACTCAATCACTTATCTAATAAAGACGTCCTTAGGGGACAAGATAGCTAATACCATATAGAATTTAGATCCAAACTTGAATAATTCAATATTTCAAAATTCACGTTTACCAATGCAACAATGTTCAATCTCCAATGCATAGATTAGTGCTTGATCTATTGGGTTATGGAGTCTCTTGTTGAAATATAAGGTTTATTACTCTTCTATGGGTGTAAGCCTTTTTATTCCATAGAGAAAACAAACCTTAGCAATGTCTTGCCACAAGGGTGTAAGCCTTTTTACTCCTTGTAGTGATCCTTAAACCTTTTTAATAACAATAGAAATAAATTCCTTGATGGGGGGTGTATGTATTTATACTCCTTCAAGGCTTTGAAAAAAAAAACCTTGAAATCAAGAAGAAACACACAAAATTGCATAATTTTTTTACCTAATCCAAGAGATAGCATGCACAACCCTTACTTATCAAATATATTTAAGCAAATTTCCAAGAACAAACATCCAAGAGAAGTTGCTAGCCTTTATTCCACCAATAGACAAGTAAAACATCCATTTTGCACAATAAACAAGAGATAGCGAATTGCCCAAGAGGGGCCAAAATTTCAGTCCAAGAGTATGTAATTCTAAGTGATGAGATCTCAAAATGAAAAAAGAGATGGCCTCTATTTATATGGGGTCATCTAAATCAATTTGTCCACATAAAATTGTCAACACCAAATTAAAAGAGGGATAACCCCCTTTATTTTCCTTAACAAATTGCAAATATAAAAATTACATAAAGAAAGTCTCTAAAAAGGGCGATGTCATGCCCTAATAGGGTGATGTGAGGCCAAAAAGTGAGATGTTGAGCCTCTAGATGTAGGTTGTTGGGCCTCCAAAGGCCATGTGTCAAGATCTCATGTGCTCGAGTGTCATGCCATGCATCTTCTTCTTCAAAACACATCACATCACCTCTGGAACCATCAAGCCCACTAAACCCTAGCCTCCAAATGATGTTAAGGGCTTAGGAAGTGATGTTCTAGGCCTCCAAAGGCCAACGCCCAAGTGCAAGGGGCTATGATATCATCCTCTAGTGCTGTCAAAGTGTCTCCAAAGACAATGTTCATCCTCTCATGTGCATAATATCTCGGGAGTGCTCCGCCCAACCTGTGGGGTTTGGCGTCCATCTTAGGGGTTTTCAACCCCCCATGAAGGTCAAAATGGTACAATTCGTCCATGGATAACTTTCACCATACAAGGTCCTACAAAGACAAACAAGTACGCCCTCCAATGGTCCATAAGTCACATATATCATGCCAAGTAAGCCACATTAATAAAAGAACCACCCAAACATGTGCATTAAACCCCCGCTTTTCAAACTAAACAAATGCTCAAAGACCTTATAAAATTCGCCAAATTTAAGTATGGGAGGGTTGTCATGGTGCCAATAGACCAATTCCCAAGTTAATGAGTGTTTCTTGGATTTGCCAAATTTAAGTATGGGAGCGTTGTCATGGTGCCCTATTGGGTAGACCAATCCCCAAGTCAAGGAGTGTTTCCAAATAAGATCCTTTCTAAGTCATGTAGTGAATATGAGGTGGATTGGGGTAAGACTTTTGGGCATGGGGTTATTGACATATCAAGGGCTCATATTATCTCATTTATGGGTTCCTTTGTGGAGGGTGTGATGCATTCCTCTTTTGCAATGCAACTTTTTTCCAAGCCCTTTTATTTGCCATTAATTTATTATGGTCCAAAACATTGAGTGTTATGTGCAATGGAAATTAAAGAGCACCGCAATGCCACTTGAATTTAGGAACACATTGAGTGCTATGTGCAAGGAAAGTAAAAGACACCGCAAATGCCTTCCCCCAACAAGCGGGACATTTATTAATCATGTGTTTCCTTTTTTAAGAGGTCCTTGATTTTTACTGAGAAGCGTTTCATTGCTCTTACGACCTTAGGGTGAGCATATAGAGGGATAATTTATGGCTTTTAACTTTTTCCAGCTATAAAACCTTTGGGCCTTAAGCTCCTTCTTCCCATGAAATGAAGTACAAGGCCTTCTTGGGGTCAATAAGCCTAGAAATCCAAAAGATAAGGAAACAAAGGGGAAAAAGTGTGGACGATGGCAAGTATGAGTGGGAATGGTACAATGACCCTTCAAGGATACCCCCCAGTAGCAACCATTTTCCCAAGCGTGACCCACTTACTAGGAAGCCATGTCAACCACCAAGGTTAAATGAGGCAAAAGGTATAATTCCCAAGCAAACATTTTCATGATCAAGAAAGGACTCTTTGCAACATGCTCAAATGCTTCAATTATTAAAGTGACACTTACAACGAGACCAAACTTATTACCTCATGAAGCAAGACATGCTATCCTTTGTGGGCCAAACTGGTGTGGTGAACGATGTTGTGATGTTGTTGATGAATGGTGAAGTGGTGGAGAGGAAGGGGTCTTTCTGATCGCCTAGATCTCGACACTCCATGTATTCAACCTGTGGGCCTCGAGACATCATCTCCTTAGTTACCCCTAGCCCAGGGGGGTAACATATGGCTCCTACATGGGGACATGTACTCACAATTGAGTACATGAGAACCTCAACATATCTTGGTAAGACTCGTGCCTACACATACTCTAGAAAAATATCAGAGCATCGAGGGGTGGCTTGCTCACCCTTTGTTCATGTAATCAAAATTTCAAAATTTCAACTATTCTTTTTTTTTTTGCATCTTTCAAAAACTCCTAACAAATAATATGATTCAAGAAAATCACGACAACTATGCACAAATGCAACAAAACAATATGTAAATCATGAAAGCAAATGCAATTATACTACAATGAACACAAATGCAAATGCAATAAAGCAAATGACCTACCTACTTACCTGGTCGAAGGATAGACCCATCAACTGGTAATGGAATATTCCTCCTGTCCATGGAAGATAAATAGTAAGTACACTTCTCAGATATCGTCTTGACGACATAAGAGCCAAGCCACAAAATTTCATTCTCGTTGTCATACTTCAACTTTACCTTTCTCTTATCCCACATGAGTGCAAGACTTCCTTCGTCAAACTCAATGTAAGTTATGTCTTCAATGTAAGGTTGTGTAGGGGGGTCTGCCTTGACCATGTCCTTGATAACCTCTTCTTTCTCTTTATCCTTCTCATCTTCATCCTTCTTGAGTATTCTGATGGATCCTGGATCCTCTCCTTGGTATTCTGCAAGCTTCTCTTTATACTTATTAGTCTTTAGAAGTAGTGTATCAATACAATCTTCTTGTGCAAAAGGAAAATCTCTAGGATCATACTCAATGACATGAGGTGCCACATCATACTCACAATCACTCCAATAGTCAGGATTATTTGGATCAACCACATGATTCTTTGCGACATGTTGACTGCATAAAATCTCAAATGGCCCATCCCCCATAGGGATATGTGCATGAGTGAGGTCCATACTGAGAAAACCTCCAAGGGTAGCAGACCAAATTATTGAGAATACCATGCCCCAAGTGTCTGGCACATCGATCACAATTATATTCATGACGAGGCTGATGTGGGGGAAATCTTGTAGATATACCTCCACATCTTCTATGAGTCCGTACACTTTCACCTTCTTCGAATCAATACCACAAATGTTTCCATAAGGGATAGTTGTATGCAAACCAAGTTGTTTCATAATATTTAGGGACATCACATTTGTCGAGGCTCCCGAATCCAACACACAATTATTCAAACAAAAACCATTTGTTCCCAAAGAAAGGTAAAAAGGAGGATTGTCCTCTCCTTGGCTCCCATGATAAATAGTGTTTAAGATCACCGGAGGATCTCTTGCCTCCTCTTGTACCTTTAATTCCTTCAGAACTTCTCTTCTTACGAAATGAATTTTTCACATCTCCACCACAGGTATTAACAATTTCATCTTTCCAATCATACCTGGTACATCTATATTCAGGTGAAGATCCTCATTTGTTGGAGCAGGCTATGGAAGCAAGTCATGAATTGAAGGTGGAGGAGCTAGAGGCACATCCTTCGTTTCCAGAGATGGTGGGGCTGACACTTTATTTCTTCTCGAGTATGTCAAAATTTCCTTTTTTCTCAACTTGTCCTTTAATTCTTGATCCATTTGGTTCAATACTTCCAACCAAGCTCATCTAGCTGCCCGCTTCTTGAGCTCTTTAAGTTGTTCCTCAGTGATGTCAACACGTTCATCATCCTGGAGAGTGAAAATTGTATCAATTAAGTTCAACCTATCTATAGTGCCCAGGTCTTTTTCTGATCTCATCTGTCTTGGACATTCATGTTTTGAATGAGGTTCTTGACAAGGAAAACACCATGGTGATCCCTCCATGCTAACCATCCCAACAAGATTCAAGGTGTCATGTGCTCTTTCCTCTTGTTGTGGCCTTGGTTTCCAACTTGTGTTTCTCCTGTGTTGTCTAACAAACTGAGGTCTTGGAGCAGGATGATGCCTCTCCAAAGTTGTCAACCTATTCATGATTTTATTTTGACTCTGGATGAACTGGGCATTCATTTGATCAAACTTATGATCTAAGAGTGTGATTGAATCCTATACATTATTGGTTGAAGTCTTCGTCTTGGCCTTGGTTTCTAGCCTGTGTTTTCCCTGTGCTGTCTGACAAAAGACAAAATGAGGTCTTGGAGCAAGATGATACCTCTCTAATGTTGTCAACCTATTCATGATTTGATTTTGACTCTGGACGAACTGGGCATTCATTTGATCAAAATTTTGAGCCAAGAGTGTGATTGGATCCTATACACTACTAGTTGAAGTCTTCGTCTTAGCCAAAAATGTTATAGAAGAGTTTGTATTTTTGGAAAAGCCTAATCGAAAAACCAAGTGTGTGACACAACTGGGAATACCTATCACTGTCACCTCAATAGATACCCCCCTCGTTTTAGTGAAGGACAAGTCCAACACAAGGGAGGCTTCCTGAGTGACCCTAGGGGGGATTGCAAGGGGGGAAGTAGGGAGCTAGAAGAATACCTCTATAGTTCAAGGTCAAGGTGAGACTTAAGGCTTGATAAAAAAGTCTTTGAAATGGATAAGTGGTTGCAAGGAAAGTAAAAGACACCGCAAATGCATTCCCCCAACAAGCAAGACATTTATTAATTATGTGTTTCATTTTTTAAAAGGTCCTTGATTTTTTACGTAGAAGCATTTCATTGCTCTAAGGACCTTAGGGCGAGCATATAGAGGGATAATTTATGGCTTTTAACTTTTTCCAGCTATAAAAGTTCTA
Organism: Picea engelmannii; assembly: GCA_009831015.1. Classification (NCBI taxonomy): domain Eukaryota; kingdom Viridiplantae; phylum Streptophyta; class Pinopsida; order Pinales; family Pinaceae; genus Picea; species Picea engelmannii. Next base: position 290,010 of record ML788894.1, read on the forward strand.
GGCCTTCAACCCCTTCTTCCCATGAAATGAGGTACAAGCCCTTCTTGGGGTCAATAAGCCCAGAAACCCAAAAGATAAGGAAATGGAGGGGAAAAAGTGTGGGAAATTGAAAGTATGAGTGAGAATGGTATGATGATCCTTCATTGAGATCCCCTAATAGTAACCCTTTTCCCGAGGATGACCCACTTACTAGGAAACCATGTCAACCACCAACGTGAAATGAGGCAAGAGGTATAATTTCCAAGCAAACCTTTTCATAATCAAGAAATGACTCTTTGCAACATGCTCAAATGCTTCAATTATTAAAGTGACACTTACCACGATACCATACTTGTTACCTCATGAAGCAAGGCCTACTATCCTCTGTGGGCCAAGCTAGTGTGGTGAATGCGGTTGTACTGTTGTCGATGAATGGTGATGTTTTGGTGAGGAAGGGCTCTGTTTGCTCGTTTGGACACTCCATGTCTTCAATCTGTGGGCCTCAAGACATCATCTCCTTAGTTACCCCTAGCTTTGGTGGGGGGGGGGATGCCTATACGAGAAATATTCAAGAAAACATGTGCGGATGTGCCAAAGTTGCTATATAAATATAAATTTCAAAGTGCATAAAGTTATATTCATGGATTGAGTTATGTGTAGGTTATTGTGTTTCTTTATGACACATAGAGGTGGATTAATGGGATTTACCATTCACTCCCTCTTTAAGTGACTATTGAGTTCTTTTGGGGAGTGTGCTCTGGACAGTTCAGTTAGTCACCAACAACTATCTACTAAATTGTAAGTAGACATATTATACTAATCAAAGATTTGTAAGTGTTTGATGCATACCTCCTTAGTCATTTGAGAATGTGGGTTTCTAATAAAATTGATGTTACACTTGAGCCTTATGTTTCATGATTTCAAAATCAAATCCATATATGTCTATGAATTCATAAGTTGGGACCAATACATAATGAGAACATGAGTCTCGAATAGTCATGGAGTTACATTCAAATGTTGACCTTCACTAATTCAAAATAAAAAAATCAACTCATTAGATTTTTGCTTGAGCTAACCATAGTTTAATATTGTAGTCTTCCATTTTAGCATGTGTGCAAAAATTGATATTGTATACGAAGGACACAATAATAAATGAAATTAAGTGAGAAATTTTTTATTAAGGAAAAATATTGTTTTTATTTATAAGGCAAGGCAAAGGTGAGAGACCATTGAGATATAATTTATTTTTGTCTCAACTTATGGAGCCATGTACATATGAATTTTAATTTTTAGATGGTGAAACTCATGATTCAAGTCTAATACCAATTTTATTAAACATCCACATTCTCACCATGGTTTTGGACATTTGCATTGACTATTTGCAATTTTTCAATTGTCATGGTTTATCTCCAATTTTATTAAACATCCACATTCTCACCATGGTTTTGGACATTTGCATTGACTATTTACAATTTTTCAATTGTCATGGTTTATCTCCTCATGATTTAGTGTATAATAGTCCTAGTAACTCGAAGCAGTTTCCACATCATCCTCTTTAAAAGAATTTAATGAAGTCACTCAAAAGAAGGGGTAAATGGTAATCTCTACATTCCCTAAAAGGATATTAAACCATCTATATATAACTTAATAAATGCGTATATTTAGAGATTGCATAATTTTGAAGGTTCACAATGGTTGAACAATGGGATTTTATCTTTCACCTATCATTGTGCAACTTTATTGGACCCTTTTAGGGAGGGTGATTTAGAGAGTCTTTGGCCATGGAGATTTCTATTAGTGAAATTTAAGTGACCATATTATGATGACGAAATATTTTTGAGTGGGCAATGCCTACCTTCCAAGCCACAATGAAAACATGGTTCTTAATAAGCATGGTGTTAGATTTGAATGTTAACCTTCGATATTTCAAAACAAAAAATCAACTCAATAGACTTATCATTAGGGAAAATTTATGCTTAATCTTGTAACATTCCATCTTTTTATGCACTTGCATAAGAAATCTAAGAATCTCTACATGCAAGGTTTGTGCACATAGTATAAGAGTCTTGGGACATGGACATGGAAAGATGGAATTGATCCATAGGGTTAAGTGAAAATTGGTTTGAGTACAAGTTGAGAGTTGATTTTTTTTTCTTTTGAATTTGTGAAGGTCAATATGTAAGCACAACTCAATTCTTATTAGGGATCCATGTTATCACAATGTCTTGGTAGGTTTGTCCCATGCACTTTAGATTTTTAACCATCATAGTTAGTTACTTATAATTTCACTCATAGAAGTCTTCATGACTTGTGACACTCTCTAAATCACCATTCCTAAAAGAATTCAACAATGTTTCTTGAAATTAGGGTGAACAATAAAAACCTATCAATCCACATATATGCATATGAGCCTTGAAGAGAATTCACTTCATAAATATATTCATTTAAAAATAGGGTGAACAATAAAAACCTATCAATCCACATATATGCATATGAGCCTTGAAGAGAATTCACTCCATAAATATATTCATTTAGAGAGTTATAATATAAGAGTCTTGGCACATGCACATGGAAAGATGGAATTAATCCATAGAGTTAAGTGACAATTGGTTTGAGTACAAGTTCAGAGTTGATTTTTTTTCTTTTGAATTTTGAGTACAAGTTCAGAGTTGATTTTTTTTCTTTTGAATTTGTGAAGGTCAACATGTAAACACAACTCAATATGTAAACCCAACTCAATTCTTATTAGGGACCCATGTTATCGCAATGTCTTGGTAGGTTTTCCCCATGCTCTTTAGATTTTTAACTATCATAGTTAGTTACTTATAATTTCACTCATAGAAGTCTTTGTGACTTGTGTCACTCTCTAAATCACCATTCCTAAAAGAATTCAACAATGTTTCTTGAAAATAGGGTGAACAATAAAAACCTATCAATCCACATATATGCATATGAGCCTTGAAGAGAATTCACTCCATAAATATATTCATTTAGAGAGTTATAATATCTAGGATGTCATTTGTCGTCATGGAATGCAYCAATCCACATATATGCATATAAGCCTTGAAGAAAATTCACTCCATAAATATATTCATTTAGAGAGTTATATTATCTAGGATGTCGTTTGTCGTCATGGAATGCATCACACAACTAGAGAGATTTCACAGTTCACCCTTTTTTGAGTGACTTTATTGAATGTTTTTGTTTATTTGGAAAGTTCCCCTAGTCACTTAGATTGACATTAGCTAAATCATAATAATATGATCTATGATGATTGAAAATTTGTATTTGCTTGATGCAGACCTCCCATTCCATGGTGAGACCATAGATTTTTAATAATTTTGGTGTTATATTTGAGTCTTTAGCTATATATATATATATAGCGTTGTAGTCGCTGAGGGTTTAACGCTTTCGATGCAGGTGTTTAAGGTAGGATTATGCAACAAGCGGTTGATGGTTGGGAAGAGGAAGAGATATTGGATTACGACATGAACCCTTTGGAGGGCATGTATATTTGGGACTTTCCAGCTGGCGTGGGGCCTTTCTCTTGTTTTGCCACGTCTTCAGTAAGGGTCATCTTTGAGCCTGAATCAACAACAAGGGCTATCTCCTCGACGGTTTTGGTGCCAAGACTTCCTTCTTTCTCGGGGTCTATCGCGCCTCTCCTCCCAACTGCAGTTGGTTTTGATGCGACATTGGTAGTGAACCTAGAAGGTTTAGCTTTGGTAGGGGAATCACTTCAAGCCTACCCTCTCTCTTCGTGGGTGGACTCACTGCGGGCGAAGTTCTTTTGGGAGGTGGGGAAACTTAGTTATGGTGATCTAGGGTTTCTTAGCCTTAAAGAAGATAATTTTCCCACAATCTTAGAATGGAACCCTTTTTATGGGTTTGCAGCGTCGAATACACTTGGTGACTATAGTAGACTGTTGAGGGGTTTCTCAGATCCTTTCCCATTAGCGAAGTTCACTGATTCTCTCTTAGTTCACGCTCAACCGTCAAGAAAGGCCAAGTTAGGGGCTATGACAGGGTCTCCCTCTCGGTTTGTGGGGGGCCCTCCTCTGGTAGGATCTGAGGATCAACAATGTGTGAGTACCCAAGTAGGGGGCAAGAGGAAAAGGAAGAATAAGTGTCTGTCGCCAAAGAGCGGACCGGTCAGGTTGGTTCTGGTGGGATATCACTATGGCTCGGGTTTTGGATATTTATTCAAAGGCACTCGTTGGAAATGATAGGGGGCGTCGCTTTAGTGCAAAAACCCTAAAGGATTGGTCTGCCTCTAACTGGATAAGGTAGCTAGGATATGTTCCGGAGGCTAAGGTCCTGGCACGAGGTTGTTTTGTATTCAAATTTCAAAATCATGAGGATGGCCTATGGGATCCCAATAGGCCTTGGAGTGTGGATTCAACCCGTGTTTTCTTCAATCTCTAGACACCGCTTTTTGATACAGGGAAGGAGTGCCGAGATGTTGTACCCATATGGGTTCATCTCACTTGTCTCTCGCTGGAATTGTGATCAAAGGAGATTTTCAAAATGATTGGGAACTCCCTTGGCACCTTCTTGGATGTAAACATGTCATTTTTGGAATCAGATGAATGTGTGGTAGTGTGCATCTTAGTATAGATTAACTTCAGGGAGGGATTGACAAAGGATCTTGAACTAGTCTCAGGAGGGAAAGGTTTTAAACAAAGATTGGATTATGAAGGAGTCCCTTTCTGCTGTCGACGGTGCCACAAGTAAGGGCATATTATGAGACAATGCCCTCTCTCGATCATACCCAAGAGAAATTATAAGAGGTGTGGAGTGGATATAAGTGGGCAGGGAGCACTAGATGCAGAAACCCTTAAAATCTCTACGGGAGATCAACTTCAGGGGGACGAATGCATGGCATGCAAAAGAAATTCAGGTGAGCCTTCACCAGATCGTCTTCTTTCTACTCAGATCATTCATGTGGTACCAGATCTTTCTGAAGATCCACCTCTTCCCCCCTCGCGAAGCTTTTCAGTTGTGACTCCCAAATGGCCGAGCCTCTCCCTCTAGGGTACGTCTTTTTTGTCTTCGTCCTCTATTAATTTTCTGAGAAATTATCTCTCTCTCTCTATCTGTTTTATGTAAGGACTGGAAAGGGCCCTTTCATTCCACCCGCCCACCCCCCACACACAGTGTCAGCTTACCCTCAACCTCAACTATTTTAAATGCATATGAATCCCAACTTCCCCTTAAGACAACCCTCAAAACCACCACACAAATTATGCTCGTAGAAGAATCAAAATCTTCACTTGACTCAGAGGAGGAGGCCATTGTCTACAACCTTAGAAACATGTAGGTGACAAGATCTATGGGGGTGACCAAACTTGGATTAGGGAAAACCCCTAGCGTTGCATTAGGCTTTAAGGGTAGGGGTCGAAAATCCTTTATTTCAAAGGCTCAGGACAAAGCTCTGGTAGATTTGGCGGCAGGTAAACAACTCTCAATAGTTGGGGCGCTTAGGGTAGTGAAGCCCCAAGAGGGATTTCCCCTGAAAATTATCTCCTTCAACTGTCGGGGCGTGGCAAGCCCGTAAAAAAAATTGCCTTGAAAAGATTGATGGAATCACATCAGTATGATATCCTACTACTGCAAGAAACCATGGGAGATAATTGGGCTGCGACTTCACTACTGGAAACTCTCTTTCCCTTGTGGTTGTTCATAGGTGTGGATGCCTGTGGGAGGTCGAGAGGACTGGAAATTGGGATAATTGAAAGTAAAGTACAAATGACTAATTCCTGGGGGTTTGAGTCGAGATTGGGGGTGGAGGTCCTCGTTGCTGATCTGGGCCGGAGCTTTACAATTCTAAACATCTATGACCCTTACCAGGATAGAGTCCCATATTGGGAATCATTGGCCCAGAGATATTTATTCCTCAGGGACAGTGTAATCATTGGGGGAGATCTAAATTTCTCCTTAGGGGTAGCAGAGGTCTGGGGCTCGAGGGCCCGTGCTGATTCCCATATGGATTTATTTTGACATATCCTTTTTGAGGGGGTCCTCTCAGACCTTGCTCCCTTAAAATTAAATCCTACCTGGAGAAACAAGAGGACATGGGAGGATCGAATCCTACCTGGAGAAACAAGAGGACATGGGAGGATCGAATTGTAAAGAGGTTGGATATAATCTTAATATCTGACACACTTTTGAATTGAGATCTACAATATTGGCAGTGGATATGGAGTGGGGGTGAATCAGACCACTCTCTTATTTTCTTGGACATTGAAGGAGGTCTGAAAAAATCCCTCAACCCCTTCAAATACAATCCGACATGGGAAAAGGA